>JBBMKA010000015.1:10388776-10414842 GCA_037833695.1 Sechiopsis laciniata
GAAATTTAGATATCTCATTACTAAAAGTTGTAACAGTTCTATAGTCTACTCCTAACTAATAAAACATTAACATAAAATATAGGAATTGGCGCGGTTGTGAAGTATGCAAACTCCTTGTCATCGGCTCCTACGAACACCACCAGATCTGGTTCACGAAGATTGGCTTCTTGCCAACCAACCAGCTCTAGAAACCCTCACCAGCTCATAGATTGTAGATTTTTTCTTGTTATATATAGAGTTGATTTGCTTGCCTAGCAATTTTAGGCGAGTTGGAATAACTTCATAAATGTATGATTCCTTGATTTCTGTTGGAATTTCGTGATTGATGCCAATTTTATTGCTTGATTTTTCTGGTCTTTCCTTCATAGAGTGATTCTTCGAATCCGACTACCTTGTGATTGTATCATGTTGCGTTTGTGTTTCACTGTTGGCATTGATTCGTTCTCCAGTACCTAAGTTCCACATTCCCTGCATTGTATCGCAATTAGCACAGTTTATTCATTCTTTGTAAGAACCCGACTCTAAAATAGTCCTAAACCTGGTTCTTACTCAACATGCATGTATGTAAAAGCATTTAAAATAGTATGAACAACTTATGCAAATAAAACTCCGTGAAATTAAAATCATCCAAGCATAAACCTGTTAAAATAAAATAAGTTCCTGGCCAGTAATTTTATTAAAAAATCCATAAATAGTTTTAAACCACAATATGCAAAATCCTCCTATGGACTACGTATCCAACTACATGCTGAATAAACAAATGAAAGACATAAGCAGAGTAATGCCAGTAGCTTCCATGATCATACAGCTCCTCCGCTAGCCGTCTAGTGTTGTCCCAAATTACCTGGTGGAAAAGTAAAGGTCAGTACAAATGCATTCAGTAAGAATCCCCAACCAAGGTACAGTACGAAACAACATCTCATCTAGCATCCAAGTATTCATGTAAACAGTTACCAACACAGAATCCCTGTAATGAGTTTTCAATACAACTCATGAGTCATCGGAAGTCTCTTACTTACGGCCTGGTGATCATCTCAATAACTGATCTTGAACTGATATCCTCGAAGGTCTCATACCCTCGACCAAATGACCAACTCAAAAGGTGATCCCAAACAGATATCCTCGAAGGTCTCATAGCCTCTGCCAAGTGACCAACTCAAAAGCTAGTCCTGACCAACTCTCTAAGTTGGTCCTGACCAACTCTCCAAACTGGTCCTGGGACATCTGGGAGAGTACCCGGTGTCTAGCTCTAAACTCGAGAAGGAAATGGTGTACTCACGAACATTAGCCCGAGGGACTTCTTCTCCCGCATCTAACGTGTGTGCGCGCACACCGCATGCTATTGTAAACTGCGTAAATGTGGGGGCCTAGGGACAAACTACGCCGGTCTAGGTACGCATGCCTAAAGACTCGGAAGCGGTGTCACTAATCTACAGTAGTGCGAGGCCCTCGACACTCAACTATAGCAGTCTGAATACCACCAAACGCATGAAGCTAAGAACTGGCCAAGGCAGGCTTGCACCATTGGAAGAGTTCTGCTCTAGCAGGCTACAGACTAGGCTTATACCGATATGGTGAGCTAGACCACACCTGGCTACCGGGGGCGGGATCTTGTCCTTGCTGGTCCCGACCTGTGTGGATAAATTACTTTATGTTCGCTCTCAGCCTTTGGATGATGACAACATGACAAGTTTTATCTAAGAATACTCAACCCTGTTCCCTATCAATCAAACATGCTCAACAACATATAAACCTAGCATGGTACTACGAGCTTAAACAGGAATCAAAACACGCTTGAAGAACAAATCTAGCATGGCACTAACATGTGGAAATAGGAACAATCATTCTAGCAGAACAGAACAACATATAATCCTATCCACTAAACATGCTCGTAAACAGTAAACATGCAACAAGAATACAATCAATAAATATTTCGCAAGGCCCACACAACCTCGGTAAAAAATCCTTACCTGGAAAGCAAGTAGAACGAACACACAAAATAATGCTTCTTGAGCTGCAGAACCAACGGATAAACAACCTAGGCAATATAATGATAACAAGTATAAATAATTAAAATATAAGCTGCTCACAAACTAGGCAACCAACTCACAAGGCTCGAAACAAAGGATTACCCAAAACTGAAAAGAACAGGCTCGGCAGCACGGCCTCGGTAAAGGCAAAAACTCACGGCTGATGATGCAGGTGAAACGTGCGGTAAATCTTGGCAGGGCGAAATGCTGCAGCAAACCTAGGCAGGGTGAAACGCTGCGTGCGGTTGGGCGAAGGCTTGCGCTCTGGACAGCGAAGCTATGCAGCTGGTCTTAGCGAATTTGAGTGAAGCTAGGCAAATGCTGGGCAACGATCGCGTGGGCGAGCGGATCGAAGGTGAACTGGCACAGTAAAATGATGAATAGTGATGTAGATCAATGGCTGACGTGCGTACGGTCTCGGTGTGAGCGAACGGGATCGTGGGCGTGCGATCTGTAGCTTCGATGGTGTTGTGGCTAGGTGAAAGGTGATCTCGGCGACGAGGGGGCTTAAGATCGCTGGTGTGGCGAGATCGGCAATGGGGAAGGGTGTTCGCTAGACGAAGGGCGAGCTTGCTCTCGGTGAGAGGTGGAGAAGAAGGAGAGAAAGCTCTTGGCCAAAGAAGAAGAGGAAAGAAAGAAAGAAAGAAAGAAAGAAATGAAGAAATCGTTCTTATATAGGGACCTCTTCGCCACGTGTCGAAATCTCCCAGAACCAACCAGCCTTCGAGTCCTGGCAAAGGCAACTTAAACAATTATTTTTCCCTTTATTCTCTTTTAACCAAAAGAACCTCCAAGCTTCCCAAAAAATAACTCTAGCCTTAGAAACCTGAAACTGTAGCAATAACCCGAACTCAACAAATGACAGAAACAACCCTGAACCCTGATTAATTACGGAACTAACCCTGTAGGAAAAATTACCAAAATGCCCTTAATGGCTCAAACTTCCCTAACGGTCCAACTGAACAACCGAATAAACAACCAAACTTATCTGGAGAATTGGAATGGAAAACTGAGCCGTTACAATAAACCCTCCTTTTAAGACTTTCGTCCTCGAAAGTCCTAAGACTGGAACAACTCAGAATAATGCGTCTTCATCTCGTCCTCTAACTCCCAAGTAGCTTCATCTATTTTCTGATTCCTCCACTGAGCTTTAACCAAGTTAATCTCCCGATTACGTAAAGTCTTACGATCCTGGGCTAAAATCTGCACTAACTTCTCCTCGAAGCTCAAATCCTCGTTCAGTTCTAATGGCTCAAAGTCAACTACATGTGACGGGTCTGTCACATACTGTCTCAACATAGAAACGTGAAAGACGTTATGCACTACTGCCAAATATGGGGCAAAGCCAAGTGGTAAGCCACTGAATCGATCCGCTCAAGGATCTCAAAAGGTCCTACAAAACTGGGACTCAACTTACCCAGTTTACCAAACCTTAAAACTCCACGCATCGGTGCCACTTTTAGAAATACATGCTGGTCTACCTCAAACTCTAAGTCTCTGCGTCGAACATCGGCGTAACTTTTCTGCCTACTCTGTGCTGTCAATATACGAGCCCTGATCTTCTGTAGTGCATCATTAGTCATCTATAACAGCTCGAGACCCAAAACCTGTCTGTCACCAACCTCTTCCCAAAACACTGAAGATCTACATCGCTTACGATACAAAGCCTCAAACAGAGCCATCTGAATCGTCAACTGATAGCTGTTATTGTAAGCGAACTCCATCAGATACAATTACTGATCCCAATTGCCTGGGAAGTCTAAAACACTGGCTCGCAACATATCCTCGAGAATCTGGTTCACCCTTTTTGTCTAACCATCTGTCTGAGGGTGAAAAGCAGTACTGAAGCTGCACTCGGCTCTCAACCCCTTCTGAAGCGCTCTCCAAAAGCTAGCAGTGAACCGAGTCTTGGTCTGAACCAATCCTCACCGGCATACCATGGTACCGAACGATCTACTTCAAGAACAACTATGCCCACTATTCCACGATATAGTTAACTCTATCGGGGATAAAGTGTGCATTCTTAGTCAGCCGATCCACAACAACTCAGATCTGAGTAAACCCTCTCGGCGTCCTCGGCAACCCAGAAATAAAGTCCATCGAAATTTCTTCCCATTTCCAGTAGGGCAGACTCAACGGCTGTAACAAACCTACTGGTTTTTGTCTAGGAGCCTTCACTTGCTGACAAGTAAGACACCAACTAACAAACTCTGCAATATCTCTTTTCATACCCATCCACCAGAACGTCTGCTTGAGATCTCGATACATCTTGGTACCCCCTAGGTGCCAAGTAAACGGAGAACTATAAGCCTCAATAAGTAACTTGGCTCGCAGTCCAGCATCAGCTAGGACACACAACCGACCTCTATACCTCAAACCTCCGTCTGGTGCTACAACAAAGTCAAAATCTCCATCTGCCTGAACTCTCTCAATCAAACTTTTCAACTTGGGATCACTCAGCTGGCCATCAATGATCCTCTGCTTAAGCGATGGCTAAACTGTCAACTAGGCTACCCTTGCGGTAACCTCTCCCAACCACACCGCTATACCGGTTCGCTCGAAATCTTTCCACAAATGAATCTGAGAACTTAACAAAGCTACGGAGTGCAACGTCTTTCTACTCAGTGCATCAGCCACAACGTTGGCCTTTCTCGGGTGATACAAATCTCACAGTCGTAGTCCTTAACTAACTTGAGCCATCTCTTTTGTCTCATGTTCAACTCCCTTTGAGTGAAGAAGTACTTAAGGCTCTGGTGATCTGTGTACAACTGAATCCTCTCGCCACACAGGTGGTGCCTCCAAAATTCTCAATGCAAAAGCAATCGCCGCCAACTCCACAACATGAGTCGGGTAATTTTTTCCTCAAATGGCTTCAGCTGACGAGAAGTATACACCAATCACCTTACCACGCTGCATCAAAATGCAATCCCCCAACAAAACTTGGAAACATCCCTATACACTACACAACCACTTGTTCCCTCCGAAACCTCCAAATTGGGGCTTACGTCAAACTGTGCTACAACGCAGCAAGACCCTTAACCCAAAGGACTTCCTCCTTTTAAAGTACCACGAAACTATAGGCGTCATGCATAAAACAAGCTACCAAAACACAATCCTTAAAACAACGAACCTTGACTGAAACAAGAGGACTTCTACAACCTCAAAAGGTCAACCAACCTTTACCAAGTCAACAAAAGTTCTTGAACTAACCATCCACTATCTGTTGGTAGAACAACAAACACTCGAGCTTAACAGTCGCAAACTCTAACTCTTTCTAGGATAAAAGTTTATCAACAAATCACAACTGGATTGCGGCTCTGTACAAATGGGAACAGACTAAATTCAGAAAACAATACAACCACTTACGATCACGCTCAAGCAAAAGTGATAAACAACCACTGAGCTTTTAAGATAACTTCCCCTTGAAAATAACAACAATACAATAGCTACTGATGGTCTCCAACCACCATCTTAGGATTTACAACATCCTAAAAGTAAACCTTAGCCACAACCGAGTCCCAACTTATGTTGCAACTCCAAAACAACGTGAAGATTACCGCAAAACTAACCCTGGCTTGGCAACTGACGACAAAGCTCCAACCGAGCAATTGAAAACTCACTGTCTGGGTTTGACTGAGCTCTAGAAAGGATCTCCATGAGCTTAGGGCCTTTTCGGCGACCCTCAGACAAACACTGATGTAAAGACGGTCTAACAGCCAACTGACTAACAAGAAGAAACCTTTTTCAGCATCACATCTGCACTGGCTAGCTTCAATTTTCTAGATACAAGGGCAAGAGACCAAACACGCTGCAGAATGTGTCATCCTTTTACTCAAAGTATCAGCCAACTCATAGCTTTACTCCAGGTAAAATCTCTACAACACCCTTAACTACACCAGTCGACAACTGAGTGGTTTCTAGTCAACCACAGCTTGCTCGGTCCCACCTAAGCTCTAACAAAACACAACAAGGATTCCTACTGTCCAAAGTCACGTTTCAAATGAACAACTATTGTCTGACGACAAGCAATCCAACAACGAGCAGAATACATTCGCAGTCTCAAACTAATGAATCCTCGAACTGAAAGCCCAACTTCTCAAAAAAGTGAGCACAGTCTCGTTCTAAATGAAGCAACTCTAACGTGGTTTCCAACAACCACCCACACTGAAAACAAGCTACTCACAGGTACACATGTGAGTACAACGACTAATCTTTACAGAAGACTGAATTCTAGCCGACTCTCATAAAGATGCCACCCATTGTAAGAACCCGACTCTAAAATAGTCCTAAACCTGGTTTTTACTCAGCATGCATGTATGTAAAAGCATTTAAAACATTATGAACAACTTATGCAAATAAAACTCCTTGAAATTAAAATCATCCAAACATAAACTTGTTAAAACAAAACAAGTTCCTGGCCAGTAATTTTATTCAAAAATCCATAAACAGTTTTAAACCACAATATGAAAAATCCTCCTATGGACTCCGTGTCCAACTACATGCTGAATAAACAAATGAAAGACATAAACAGAGTAATGCCAGCAGCTTCCATGATTATACAGCTCCTCCGCTAGCCGTCTTGTTGCTGTCCCAAGTTACCTGGTCAAAAAGTAAGGGTGAGTACAAAGCCACTCAGTAAAAATCCCCAACCGGGGTACAGTACAAAACAACATATCATCTAGCATCCAAGTATACATGCAAACAGTTACCAACACAGAATCCCTAAAATGAGTTGTCAATACAACTCCTGAGTCATTAGAAGTCTCTTACTTCCGGCCTAGTGATCAGCTCAATAACTGATCCTGAACAGATATCCCGAAGGTCTCATACCCTCGGCCAAATGACCAACTCAAAAGTTGATCTCAAACAGATATCCTCGAAGGTCTCATACCCTCGGCCAAAGGACCAACTCAAAAGCTGGTCCTGACCAACTCTCTAAACTGGTCCTAGGACATCTGAAAGAGTACCCTATGTCTGGCTCTAAACTCGGAAAGGAAATGGTGTACTCACGAACGTTAGTCCGAGGGAGCTCTCCTCCCAGTGCCTAACGTGTGTGCGTGCACACGACATGCTGCTGCAAACCGCATAAATGTGGGGGCCTAGGGACAAACTACGCTGGTCCAGGTACGCATGCCTAATGACTCGAAAGTAATGTCACTGATCTACAGTAGTGCGAGGCCCTCGACACTCAACTGTAGCAGCCTAAATACCATCAAACGCCTGAAGCTAAGAACTGGCCAAGGCAGGCTTGCACCATTGGAAGGGTTTCGCTCTAGCAGACTACAGACTAGGCTTATGCAAATATGGTGAGCTAGACCACACCCAGCTTCCAGGGGCAAGATCCTATCCCCGTTGGTTCCGACCTGTGGAAGAACAAACCTATTCCCTATCAATCAAACATGATCAACAATATATAAATCTAGCATGGTACTACGAGCTTAAACAGGAATCAAAACATGCTGGAAGAACAAACCTAGCATGGCACTAACATATGGAAATAGGAACAATCATGCTAGCAGAACATAACAACATATAATCCTATCCACTAAACATGCTCGTAAACAGTAAACATGCAACAAGAATACAATAAATGAATATTTCGCAGGGCCTACACAACCCCAGTAAGAAATCCTTACCTGGAAAGCATGCAGAACGAACACACAAAATATTGCTCCTGAAGTTGCAGAACCAACAGATAAGTGACCTAGGCAATATAATGATAACAAGTATAAATAATTAATATCTAAGCAACTCACAAACTAGGCAACCAACTCACAAGGCTCAGAACAAGGGATTACCCAAAACCGACGCGGGCAAACTCACGATTGGCGACGCGGGCAAATGTGCAGCAAACCTTAGAAGGGCAAAACGCTACGTGCGGCAGGGCGAAGGCTTGCGCGCTGGACAACGAAGCTGTACAGCTGGTCTCAGTGAATCTGAGAGGAGCTAGGCGAACGCTGGGCAGCGAACGCATGGGTGAGCGGATCGAAGGCGAGCTGGCACGGTGAAATGATGGACAACGACGCAGATCAACGGCTGATGTGTGTACGGTCTCGGTGTGAGTGAACGAGATCGCAGGCATGCGATCTGCAGCTTCGGTGGTGCTGTGGCTAGGCGAAAGGCGATCTCGGTGTCGAGGGGGCTTGGGATTGTTGGTGCGGCGAGATGGCAATGGGGAAGGGTCTTCGCTAGGCGAAGGGCGAGCTTGATCTCGGCGAGAGGTGGAGAAGAAGGGGAGAAAGCTCTAGGCCAAAGAAGAAGAAGAGGAAAGAAAGAAAGAAATGAGGAAATCATTCTTATATAGGGACCTCTTCGCCACGTGTCAAAATCTTTCAGAACCAACCAGCTTTCGAGTCCTGGCGAAGGCAACTTAAACAATTATTTTTCCCTTTATTCTCTTTTAACCAAAAGAACCTCCAAGCTTCCCAAAAAATAACTCTAACCCTAGAAACCTGAAACTATAGCAATAACCCGAACTCAGTAAATGATAGAAATAGCCTTGAACCATAATTAATTACGAAACTAACCTTGAAGGAAAAATTACCAAAATGCCCTTGATGGCTCAAACTACCCTAACGGCCCAACCAAACAACTTAATAAACAACCGAACAAACCTGGGGAACCGAAATGGAAAACTAGGCCGTTACAGCCATGGACTCCCAACAAAGTCACAACCAATGACTGAACACTAAGGGTTCAACTCTACACGCTCTAACTTTAACTTTTACCCAACTCTCGGGTAACTTAGGGAATGATACACACGGTCATTCCTCACACATCTTTTCTCTCGTGGCCATCTGACTACCAACAACAAGGATCACTTGTGCTACATGAACAAGTGTTCCAACTGGCACGTTCGCTGCAACATCTGGAGAAACATGCTGAACATCTAAGGAGGTCTCATCTACAGCTGGCTCAGCTCCAACTCCTCGGTTGGCAGTACCAGACGTCCCTGCTCCTCTATGTGTAACTGGCACACTGGCGATCTATACTCAACCACAAAACTAGTCCACACTTGGACTCTCACTGCCAACAACAGGTAACATATGTATACTAGATGCGAGTACTGTAACAGAAACCTTAACAAAAAGAACTTTTGACATACCTGACGGCTGTTGGAGTGCTGATAATCATGGGGACAAACGACCTAACTCAGTAGGTAGTCTACAGAATTTATGACTCTGAGCTCTGATACCAACTGTAAGAACCCAACTCTAAAATAGTCCTAAACCTTGTTCTTACTCAGCATGCATGTATGTAAAAGTATTTAAAACAGTATGGACAACTTATGCAAATAAAACTCCTTGAAATTAAAATGATCCAAGCATAAATCTGTTAAAACAAAACAAGTTCCTGGCTAGTGATTTTATTCAAAAATTCATAAACAGTTTTAAACCACAATATGCAAAATCCTCCTATGGACTTCGTGTCCAACTACATGCTGAATAAACAAATGAAAGACATAAGTAGACTAATGCTAGCAGCTTCCATGATTATACAGCTCCCCTGCTAGCCGTCCCGGTGCTGTCCTAAGTTACCTGGTAGAAAAGTAAGGGTGAGTACAAAGGCACTCAATAAGAATCCCCAACCGAGGTACAGTACGAAACAACATCTCATCTAGCATCCAAGTATACATGCAAACAGTTACCAACACAGAATCCCTGGAATGAGTTGTCAATACAACTCCTGAGTCATCGAAAGTATCTTACTTTCGGCCTAGTGATCAGCTCAATAACTGATCCTGAACAGATATCCTCGAAGGTTTCATACCCTCGGCCAAATGACCAACTCAAAATCTGATCTCAAACAAATATCCTTGAAAGTCTCATACCCTCGGCCAAGTGACTAACTCAAAAGTTGGTCCTGACCAGCGCTCTAAACTGGTCTTGGGACATCCGGAAGAGTACCCAGTGTCTGGCTCTAAACTTGGAAAGGAAATGGTGTACTCACGAACATTAGCTCGAGGGAGCTCTTCTCCCGGTGCCTAACGCGTGTGCACGTACACCGCATGCTGTTGCAAACTACGTAAATGTGGGGGCCTAGGGACAAACTACGCCGGTCCAGGTACGCATGCCTAAAGACTCGGAAGCGGTGTCACTGATCTAGAGTAGTGTGAGGCCCTCAACACTCAACTGTAGCTACCTGAATACCACCGAATGCCTGAAGCTAAGAATCGACCAAGGCAGGCTTGCACCATTTGAAGGGTTTCGCTCTAGCAGGCTACAGACTAGGCTTATACCGATGTGGTGAGCTAGACCACACCTAGCTACCGAGGGCGAGATCTTGTCCTCGTTGGTCTCGACCTGTGGGGACAAATTACTTTATGTCCGCTCTCAGCCTCTAGATGATGACAATCTGACAAGTTCTATCAAAGAATACTCAACCCTGTTCCCTATCAATTAAACATGCTCAACAACATATAAACCTAGCATGGTACTATGAGCTTAAACAGGAATCAAAACATGCTGGAAGAACAAACCTAGCATGGCACTATAATGTGGAAATAGGAACAATCATGCTAGTAGAATAGAACAACATATAATCCTATCCACTAAACATGCTCGTAAATAGTAAACATGTAATAAAAATACAATCAATGAATATTTTGCAGGGCCCACACAACTCCGGTAAGAAATCTTTACCTGGAAAGCAAGCAGAACGAACACATAAAATAATGTTATTTGAGCTGCAGAACCAACAGATAAACAACCTAGGCAATATAATAATAACAAGTACAAATAATTAAAATCTAAGCAGCTCACAAACTAGGCAACTAACTCACAAGGCTCGGAACAAGGGATTACCCAAAACCGAGAAGAACAGGCTCGGCAAAGGCGAAGGCAAAAACTCACGGCTGGCGATGCGGGCGAAACGTGTGGCAAACCTCGGCAGGGTGAAACACTGCGTGCGGCTGGGCGAAGGCTTGCGCGCTGGACAGCGAAGCTGTGCAGCGGGTCTCAGCGAATTTGAGAGGAGCTAGACGAACGCTGGGCATGGCGAAATGATGAACAGCAACGCGGATCAACTGCTGACTTGCGTACGGTCTCGGTGTGAGCGAACGGGATCGCAGGTGTGCAATCTGCGGCTTCGGCAGTGCTGTGGCTAGGCAAATGGCAATCTCAGCGGCGAGGGGTTTTGAGATCGCTAGTGCGACGAGTTCGGTAATGAGGAAGGGTCTTTGCTAGGAGAAGGGCGAGCTTGCTCTCAGCAAGAAGTGGAGAAGAAGGGGAGAAAGCTCTCGGCCAAAGAAGAAGAGGAAAGAAAGAAAGAAATGAGGAAATCGTTCTTATATAGGGACGTCTTCGCCACGTGTCGAAATCTCCCAGAACTAACCAGCCTTCGAGTTCTGGCGAAGACAACTTAAACAATTATTTTTTCCTTTATTCTCTTTTAACCAAAAGGACCTCCAAGCTTTCCAAAAAAACAACTCTAGCCCTGGAAACCTGAAACCGTAGCAATAACCTGAACTCAGCAAATGACAGAAACAGCCCTGAACCCTGATTAAATATGGAATAAACCCTGAAGGAAAAATTACCAAAATGCCCTAATGGCTCAAACTGCCCTAACGGCCCAATCAAACAACCGAACATACCTGGGGAACCGGAATGAAAAATTGGGCCGTTACATTCTTTTACTCTAAAATTCGATGCTGTGCCTTTTTTATGCTAAATGATGAATGTATGTGATTTCTAACAGTTTTACTCGCATTAAGTTTTTTTATAGCTTGGTTATTTCCCTTGAACCTTAAAAAAGTGCATAATAAACTAGCATAATTTATACTCTATTTGAAAGCTATCAAGGATCCCGAACCATATTTTGTATGCTTATTAACTATCAAACGTGTTTCATGATTTTACGAGGTTTTGTTGGAAATTGCATAAGTTTATTAAATTAATTTTGAGGATTTTAATATGCATGCACCCGTAACACCCTATTAGAGTATTTTAGAAAGTCGGGTCATTACACAATCCTTCTTATGTTGACATTCTTCTACAAATCTAGGTTCAAAATCTTCGCTTTCATAATATTCGACAACTAATAGATCATTTTGATTCCATCATTTTCATCTTCCTTAATTACCATTTATTTTCTTTGACTATTCACATGTATGAACTAATACTTTAATTTTTAATCTAAACAAATTATTTCCAACCCATTTGTCTTCGAGATAAGCTATATTATTCCTTTACTTACGAATAAATAAATTAGTGTTATAAAAATAATAACAAGAGTAGAGTAATAAAAATCAGGGAAGAATAAATTAAAGAGATGAAAATTAAAGAAAAATTGTAGAGAATTTTAATCAAGTTTTAGTGTTTACAAATGCTAACACAAGACTATCTATAGTGTTACAAGATATGGGCTACAAGTTATAATTAGTTGCCATCAATTTAATTAAACACTTATTTTCTTAGTTCTCCCTAATTTCTGAAGAGACGTTCTACCAGGGTTTATCTTGAAAGGCTTGGCCATAAAATCAAGAGTATTGTTCTTCAGCTTGAGAGGTTAGTCCTCAGATCGAGAGGCTCGCTCTTATTAGTTTTTTTCTCTTTAATATATTCTAGGTAGGGCTATTTCTCTGATGAGGTGGTCTCTCTCGTTCTCCTTGAGAGAGAGATACACCTCATTCCTACGTTAAAGGAATGTGTTCGTAGAGATCAGACCAAGATAAATTTGAGTCATGAGACTCATCGGAATGAGTTTCAAATGTTGAGGCCTTAATAATCAGAAGGCAGTATGCCTAAACTATGCATGTCTCAGTAAGTTTTTGGCTTGATGTGACAAGCTTCAAGATGAACTTTCAATCAATAATGGTTGGTTCAAATGTGCTGAAGAAAGCTCAAGGATGAAAGAGAGAGAAATGAGGTTCATATCTTTTGATAGATGGAAGGTTTTTGGTGATTTGGGGCTTTGGAAGCAGATGATTACTTGGCTGAAGGGATTTGTTTTGTGTCAAAATGGGTTGAGAAAGAGAAAGAAACCAGAGTTCTTCGTAGCATGTAAGGATTCCGACAAGAAGAAAAGAGCCTTATTATCGGCGGCGGTTAAGGTTTTGTTGGCGTGGAGCTTATGGTGGCATGTAACAGACTGCAAAGATGCACGTCGAAGGCACTGTCAGGTGCAATGCTAAAAAATAGCTTAGTTGGCACGCATGCAGAGACTTTTAATGTGGACATTTGACAAGATTTTATGGACCAGACCTAAAACCAAACCAACTCATTCAAAATGGTTTGACATACAAATCAAAATAAGGGCTCATTAGAACCAATCGACGGTTTTGTTGGTCCAGCATTCTAATGGTTAATCTGGTTGTTTTGTTTTTTTGTTATTTTGTTTGAGGGTCTAGTTGTTTTGATATTTTATTTGTTTATTGAGTTTGGTTGTGTATTTGTGCTTAAGTCAATGAGTCAAAGCATCCCTGAAATGAGCTAGTAGATAAAAACCGTCTTCATAGCTTGAATAGTGGTTGCCAGTGTAAGATAAGGTCCCTCACAAGATCGGCTTTTACCCTATCTACTATCGTGGAGTCATATTCATTAGTAACTTTTACATCTCTCCGTCCTACACCTCAATAAAGCTTCTATTATTGTCCAACGGTTAAGATATCTGGCTTTTATCCAAGAGATTTAGGTTCAATTTTTTATAATGGAATTTCTTTTTTTCAATCATTTTATTTTTGTGTAACGTGATAGTTTTGTGATTAACCATCGTAGCTTAGTGGTCTAGAGGGCCATAAGTAATTAAAAAGTGATGGGTTCAATCACGTGACAAAAATCGAAGTGCTCACTAGAACAATAACATACATATACAATACATATATATATATATATAATTAAACAATTTGAGATTAAACGTAGAGAATTGAATTTTATTGAATTTTGGTGTGTTTACAAATGCTAACACGACGCTTATTTATAATGTTATAAGGTATAGGCTATAAGTTACCATCAGTCAAAAGTAAAAGAATTAATAAGTATTCTTAAAGAGAATGTGAGAGTATTGGGAAGAACAAGCCAACCAGAGTCGAGTTCTAGCGACATCTTTGTATAATGTAGTAAGTATGACGTTACATGTTTGAATCCATAATTACTTATAATAATTAATTGGTTGTTACCATTTTGGTTCTTAGACTTTAAGATTTGATTCGATCTCTAAATTTTTAAACGTCTCATTTTTTTTAGCTTTGTTCCAGCTTGGTTTCTATACTTTTCAATACTGTTTAATCTTAGTACTTAAAACTTTTTTTAAATAGAAAAAACTTAAAATTGATTGTTAGGAAAAGAATTTTTTTAATTTTCTACAAAAAAAAAAAAAGAAAAGAAAAGAAAACCATATTCCTTCATAAATTTTAGAAATATGTTCACATAAAAAAAAAGTAGTTTACATTTTATCTTTACTTACATTAAAAATATTATTAAATCAATTTTGATTAATATTAACTTCAAATTTATTATAGATATTTTAAAGTAAATGATTGAACTTGAATATTTGACACTATGCCGAACAAATATAGAGTCAAAAACTAAATTGGACATTAAAAATTCATTGATCAAAATGGAACAAAACTAAAGTTTGGGAAATAAAATCAAGGTTAAAATATTATTTTGGTCCCTCAACTTTAAGCTTTGTTCCATTTTAGTCCTTCAACTTTTAAAATTTTAATTTTAGTCTCTCAACTTTGAATTTTATCCCATTTTAGTCCTTAAATAAAACTTAAAAATAGTCCCTACATCTCTTTCTCTCTCCTCCATACATTTTTTTCCTCACATGTTCTCTCTTTCAAGCTTTCTTTCCTTTGAAAATGGTGGTGATTTTCAAATGTGTGTGGTCTTTTTTTTTTTTTCTTCTTCTGAATCCACCTCCTGCCGATTTGTTCTTTCCACCTCAAATTCTCATCATCCTGAACTTACATATGTAAGAAATTTGAAGAAGGTCCAACAGCCAAAGACATCAAAGGATCACACCAAGATAAAAAAACAGAACAAAATCCACAAAATATATATAATCTCACAAAATCAGAACATAAGAGAATCACTAATCACTCATTGGTTCCATATAATTAAGAAAATTCAGATAAAGAAATTGAAAGCAGGGACAAAATCAAAGGTGGTTCTTCAACGAGACGCTTAAATTGATTAGAGGTAGCTGACGACTAACGAGTTTACTAACAATTAGATAATTCTCAAGGCGGTGGCCGACGATAATTCTCAAAGCTTTCTCAAAGGAAAGAAAGCTTGAAAGAGAGAAGATGGGAGGGAAAAAAATATATGGAAGGGAGAGAAATATCAACTAAGGAGAGAGATAGGAATAGAAGAGATAAAATATTATTATTTTTTAATCATGGATTAACATTTAATTAAAATGGGAACTATTTTTAAGTTTTATAAATAGTTAAAGGACTAAATTTAGATTTTTAAAAGTGACTAAAATGAGACAATTTTAACCTAAAATTAATTATTTAAAAAAAAAAAAAAAAAAAAAAACTATCCCCTTACTTTCGATTTGACGACGCATCGAATTAACCCCAGACAATAAACCAGGATGTCGGAATGGCATCGGAATCAAATTCGTGCCCGAGACCTGGCACGGACCACGCGCTCTCTCTTCACGTGACCTCCCAACTCCCATCCGACGTGGCATTTCCGACCCGAAAAAGCCCACAGACAGACAGACCTTCACACATGGTTTCGCTCTTTCAATTCCAATCACTGTAATCTCCGACGAAAATCAGGTTCTTTCATATTTCTTCATCTCCTTAACGCTCAGATTTCCACCTCCGAATCGAACCTTATGTTTGTGTTTGTTTGCGCTTTTCTTTTGCTAATCGTCGTTTATCTTTTTCATATTCCATTCTTCTTTTCTTCTTCTTTTTTTTTCTCCGAATAAGTTTCTTTCCCTATCAATGCTAGATTCCGATGCTACCTTTTGATATCGCTAATTGTAGGAGGAAGTTTGGTATTTTGAATACTCTGTTGATAGTCAAATCTTGTGAGAACTCTCAATAGAAGGGAATTAAATCTTTATTTTTCTATTTTATGCCGTTAGGTTTGTTGCTGCGAATCTAGGGAACGTTTGCTGCAGGTGATTTTGATTATCTGAAATGGCTTCTTCTACTTTAATCTCTGACTCTGAGGCCTGGAAGAACCTGAAGGTACTTGGTTTGTTTAGTGTGTGAGCTTCATTTTAAGCTTGTTTTGTGGTATCATAATGCTCATATTGTCTTCGCTGCAGGCTCATGTTGGGGACATTAACAACACCCATTTGCGTGATCTGATGAGCGATGCTGCGAGATGCAAATCCTTGATGGTGTATGATTTTCATTGCTTTTTTTGGTTTCCTTGGAGTCTTTGATTCAAATTTATGACATCTCTTGTATAATTCTACGCAGCTGTGCTTGATATATTTCGATTTTATGACAATTTCATTGACGATTCTAAGTTTTTGTTAGTGAGTATGATGGAATATTGTTGGACTATTCACGACAACGAGCCACTCTTGACACCATTGGAAAGCTTTTCAAGTTGGCAGGGGTGGGTTTTCTTCGTTCTTATTACTGTCTAGTTGAAATTATGGTTCTCAAACATCTGTTTCTCTTTCGTCGAGTTCAGGCTGCAAATCTAAAGGAAAAAATTAATCGGATGTACAATGGTGAACATGTAAGTCAGGCTTTCTTTTCATTTCCAATTCGTGTTACATTTTTGTGGAACCAATAGTATTGATATAATAGTCTTGTTTACTTCAGGAAGCAAATGTTGCATTTTATAACTTATTTCTTTGTGAAAAGGCATACAAGTTCTTCTCTGCCTTGTTCAAGAGTGTCTAAAATATGTGTCGTCATAACTTTAACATTACAATAGAAGATAATGGTTCTTTCTATCCTCACTTTTTGTGCCATGTAGATTAACAGCACAGAAAATAGGGCAGTGCTGCACGTTGCTCTTCGTGCTTCAAGAGATGCAACAATAGAAAGCAATGGAAAGAATGTTGTGTCTGATGTTTGGAAAGTTCTTGATAAGATACAGGAGTTCTCTGATAGAGTTCGCAATGGTTCATGGGTAAATCTGCGTGCCTTATTACTCGGCCTCATATTTTTTGCACTTCTAATACATTACAAATTTTGGTAGGTTGGAGCCACAGGAAAACCTTTGAAGGATGTTGTTGCTATTGGCATTGGTGGCAGCTTCTTGGGGCCTCTGTTTGTGCACACGGCGCTACAAACAGGTTGAAAAAATATTACTTCTTCATATATATTTATATTGTAGTTCGTGACGTCAAGGAGATCTTGATGAGTACTTCCTTTCGAGATAAAGGACGAGTCTTGTGGCAAACTTGTTCTTGTGCTATTTTGCGGGGAGTGTGAATTGGGAGGAAGGGTAGAACTTTTAGAGGGATGAAAAAGTCTTTGTGGGAGGTTGTGAGGTTTAATGCATTTTTATGGGCATCTATTGTTGGACTTTTTTGTAATTATCAGCTTTAGTGTCTGTTCTCGTATCTAGTTGAGGACTCCTTTCGTGGGCTTGTTTTTTATGCACCCTCGTAAGGTCTTTAAGCTTGGTTTCTTTTCACAAAAGAAATTAAAAGAAAAAGGAACTTTTCTTGACTCAGTCAACCAGTTCCTAATTAAAATCATCTCCTAAGTCTTGAATCACTCAATTGGTTCATTTTACTTGCTTTCAACTTTATGACAAAAATGAAGCTTAAAGAGTATATTTTTCCATGATATTTACAGATCCAGAGGCTGCAAAGTCTGCTGAAGGGCGTCAGTTGCGTTTGTAAGTACTGTGTGATACTCCCTCTGTCAATGGAACAATAAAGTAATCATCCTTAGAGAACCTTGGATTTCATTTGGTCTGAAAAGTTGTAAGAAACTAAAAAACTACAACTAGTGAATAGATGAATATTCATTAATTAAATGGTTTAGAATAGCATTTAGTTTCTAGATTGAAACATGTCAATGCGTTATCTTGGAAGAAGAAAGAACCTTACGGCATTGGTTGGTTATGCTAAGATGCAACAATCTTCCCCTAACACATGTTTTTAAAAATTTCACTATATCTTTGTACTGTATATCATATCATCTTTTGTTTTAAACAGAAACATTTCATTGCAAATATGAAATAGGGGATGAATCCCGTGCCCAATATAGGCTTACAAGAAGTGTTGCCAATTAGCAATAAAGAGAGACAAATTATACCCCGAAAGGAAAGGCAAATCTTTACACCAAAAATACATAGGTGAGAGAATTAATTCGAATAAATGATCAGTAGATTTAAAAGAATCCTTGAAGACACGATTGTTCCTTTCCAGCCACTACAACCAATGGAGCGATCTACAAAAAGCCAACCAAAAGGTCTTCTTTGACCCATGGAACAGGTGACCCACCAAAATAATAGATAGGAAAGTAGAGATATCATTTGGAAAAGTCGTGTGCCGTCCAAAAGCCTGAAGGGAAGTCCACCCAATGTTCTGCAAGGTTTGACAATGGATGAAAAAATGGGAATGACTCTCACCCCATCTCTACACATAATGCACCAACTAGAAAAAAAAAAAATGGCATTCGCCTCTGAAGTCGATCAGCAGTATTAATCACCCCTCGACTCAGTTCCCAAAGAAAGATTTTTATTTTTTTCGGATAAGAGTCCTTCCAAATTGCTTTATAAAGGCAAGATTTGTTCACGTCACCAATGCCTAACAGACTTGTAACAAGAGAGCTAACTGTGAATGCCTGTGACGAATCAATTAACCAAATCCAGGAGTCCGGAACATCACGAAAAAGATAGCTATCCAACTAAACCGATAGGGAAGCCCATTCAGATACTTCTAAATCATTCAAATTCCAACGAAATCTCAAATTCCAAGCACCAGATCCTCCACTTTGAGCGTCTGCAATAAATAGATTTTGAACACTAGTCAGATAGAAGAGCCAAGGGAAGGATGAACAAAGCAAACCACAAGGCAACCAAGGCTCTGTCCAGAAACAAGTAGAAACGCCATTCCCCACTCGTCGACAAATCCGCTCTTGCAGAGCACCAATAGTTTGGCTAATGGACCTCCAAAAGGTCTTATATGACAGAGATTGAATCCTCCTTGGCCAACCCTCCGAGACCAAGGAACTATAATATTTAGCATCAATAACCCTTTTCTACAAAGAATTAGGTTCTTGGAGATAACGCCAAACCCATTTGGCGAGGAGAGCTGTGTTCTTGACCGTCAAGTTGCCTAAACCAAGGCCACCCAAAAGTTTTGGCAACTATGTACTCACCCAGTTAACATTGTGCATACCTCCATCTCCTCTGGACCCTTCCCAAAAAAAGTCTTGAATGATCTTTTCGAAACGATTAGCAATAACAGTAGGAACTTGAAATAATGAAAAGTAGTAAATAGGCAAACTCGAGAGTGTCACCTGAATAAGTGTGTGCCTTCCACCTTTCGAAATATAAGCATACTTCCAATTATGAAGTTTCTTGGTCATGCGCTCAAGTAATGAATCCCAAAAAGATAGAACTTTTTGGTTACTGCCTAAAGGAAGACCAAGATAAGATGTAGGCCAGAAGGCAACCAAACTGTGAAACCATCCAATCCATATGTGACTGATCAACATGAATGCCAATGACAGGTTGACCTTAAGACCAGAAGCATGCTAAAAAATCTTGACCACTTGAAATACACCTTCTATAGCAAGTTTATCGGCAGTGGAGAAAAGCAAAGTATCATCTGCAAATTGCAGGTGGTGCAAGGTTGTGTCAGAATCCCCAATAAAGTGGGCAGCAATTTTACCAATGTTAGAGCTATGAGACATTAGCCGACTAAAACAATCTGAAACCAGAATAAACAAGAATGGTGAAAGGGGATCGCCCTGACGAATACCCTTAGTAGGAAAAACCTTCCCCTTAGGCCGCCCATTAATGATAATAGAGGAATTAACCGAGGATATATAGCCACGAATCCATTTTCTCCAAGTGTAACCAAAGCCTTTCACAATAGAATTCCATCTAAAAAATCCCAATTAACCGTATCGAATGACTTTTCAATGTCAAGTTTTATCACCACACCTTCCTTTCCCCTGGAATTCCAGTCATCAATGAGTTCATTGGCCATAAGAGAAGCATCTAAAATCTGACGACCCTCAACAAATGCTAGCTGATTTTCAGCAATGGTAAATGGAAGCACATTTTTTAGACGAATAGAGAGCACCCAAGCAATAATTTTGTACGCGCAAGAGATCAGACTAATAGGTTTATAATCAGTCACAGACTTTGCCTCCAACTTCTTAGCAATGAGGCAAATATAATTTTCATTAAGAGAAGCATGGATGATTCCTGAACTATAGAAGTCATTAAGCATCCTCAATAAGTCAGGTTTCAATGTGTCCCAGAAGTGCTTGTAGAACTCGGCTGTGAAACCATCTGTTCCTGGAGTTTTATTGGATCCCAATGAGCAAACGGTTGTATAAATCTCTTCCACAGAAAATGGAACCTCTAACCCTTCAGCCTGGGATGATGTTATGGGAGACTAGTCTAAATTATCCGGCAGGAAACGAGGAGTGTCACTCTTTGTGAAAAGCTGCTTATAGAATGCAATAAATTCGGCTTCAATGTCCAATAAGTTCAAAAGACTAACACCATTGCTAGAAAGGATTTCTGAAATCAAATTTCGTCGCTTACGAGCCGTCATAAATCTGTTAAAAAAACTCGTGTTCTCATCTCCTTCATGGAACCACTTGAGCTTACAACTCTGTCCCCAAGCAACGTGTTCTTTACTAGTAGGACAATGATTCTCTTCTCAAATAGAACGACGTATCTCCACCTGAGCCAAGGAAAGGGATGCACAATCTTCCATTGAATCCAAACTCTCAAGAGATGAAAGCAAATCGGGTAGCTTGCTGGTTGCGCGTTTCTGTGCATCACACCAATCCAGAACCCCACTTTTTTTAAAAGCTTCATTTTCATGATAAATCCATGACCGGGCTAACCTTCTATTGGATGTTGCCTCTACCACACTTCCACCAAAGTTTTGAAAGATGGATTTTGAAGCCAATAATTATCAAAACGGATAGGACTGGGGCCCATACAATTGCACCAAAGGAAACTTCTATGGGATAGTGATCTGAAGTAGTCCGTGGCAATCTAGACATCAGTGGATCACCAAACTTTTGATAGCACTCATCAGTAATGAGAAATCTATCCAAGCGTGAGAGATATTGAGCAGCAAACATGCTAGACCAAGTAAAGCATCCATTTTGTAATGGGATATCTCTTAAACTGTACACCGAAATTTTTTCATTAAAGGGCCGCATACTATGGGAAACCACATGATCGTGTGACTTCTCCCAAGGCCATCTAGTAACGTTGAAATCGCGTCCCAAAATCCAATGATCACCTCCCACGGCTGCCAAATCATCAAACTCAGCACAAAAATCTGCATTATACTCATTCTCCGATGGGCCATAAATAGCGAAAATCCAAAAAGAGAAACCGTCAGCCAAAGCAACATGTGCAGATAAGGAGAAGAGGCCCCTGACCACTTCCCGAATGACGAAAAATGGTTCATTCCATAAGATAAGCAAGCCACCACAGTGATCAATAACATCCAAAGTTGTCCAACCAATAAATGAGGAACTCCATATAGATTTAATTAATCCATCATCAACATTATTCAATTTGGTTTCCTATAAGAGTATAAAATCAAGAGAGTGTTTATGAATAGTCTGTTTCACAATTGCTCGCTTTTTCCAGGGGCATAATCCTCTAACATTCCAGGTAATCAATTTCATAATACAATAGTAGAGCCCTCCATAATAGTCAATGAAGCCTTCTTATCATAATTGATAGTAGATTCAACTTTTGCAATTCTCGTTGCAACTTTGGTTTTTTCATACTGACAGACTGTTTAGGTAGTTGTTTTTTTGGTACAGAAGCGGGTTGAGGGATGATGGGTAAGGGGATGATACCCAGGCTATTCTCATGGAGGTAAATAGCAATGTCTCTCAGGGAAAGATTAAAGACAGCAAGGAGTGGTCAAGACAAGTGGAGGAAGAGGGAGGGGCTGAATGCAAAGAAGCAGGGGCGACGGAATTGTCCAAGGGAGGATGGAGGTCAGAGGGCAGAGGTGGAAGAATGGCCAGAGGTTGTTGGTAAATATTGTCCGGGTCATCGCCAAACACCATTTGATCAAGTGGTTGTGGGTCAAAAGAAGGCTGATCCGAGAGTGCCAATTGGTCATCGTTGTATGAAACGTAACCACAGTCCAAATCTAGACGATTTGTGCGTGCAGAGGAGGGACTTGAGAGGTAGATATCAGAGTCATTAGATGAGAAAGGAAGATTAGTGGTTGTGGAGGTCGAGTTAACGGTGGCCAATTGTAATGAAGGATTTCTTCTAAAGGTGACAGTGGACAAGGATGGTTGGGTACGAGAAGGGGAAGGAGAGTGATTAAATTCAGCAGATGTGGGAGAGATTGAAGGGTGGTTGGGTGGGGCCGAGATTGGCGGTTGGCAGGTAGGTAGATAATTGGAAGAGCTTGGTATGATTGTAGCAGTGGGTAGGGGAGGGAAGTTTGCCTGGTTGAGAAGGCCAATCTGCATAGTTAAAATTTGTGAGAATGTAGGTGAAAGGACAAAATTACTGACCTGCTGAGATTGCTTCTCTACTACGATAACAAGTGGCTCAGATTGATGCGATAAATCAGAGATTAAGATACCTTTTCCTTTAGTTGCGTGATTTGATTCCTTAGACAAATTCCGAAATGGCTGTGGCCCCACAGGATTGATGAGATGATTTGCTCCCTGATTTCCTAGGGAAATTATCGCAATTATAGCCTCCCCATCAATGCGATCGGAAAGTGGAACTTCGACCGAAATTCCTCTGATCCCGATAACCAGCTTTTCTCCGGCTAAATAGCTTGGGATGGCAACCAAAGATGGGATAAACCCAGATGTATTCCTGGAGACTTGAATCTTGGCCACTGTTAGATCGATCCAACGCTCGGCATAGCTTGATACCGATAAGAAACCACCACATTTATCGCCAATGAACTGAAAAACATCCCTCGTCCTTAGTGCACATGACAAGTCAATGATTTCAATCTAACACCATATGATTATGTCTGTCTATCCAAAAGGTATGCGTGGGTAGAGTACTAGGAGAATTTGATTTGATAGTCGCCTATGCTAGACCAGTCAGACAAAAGTTGAACTCTGTTTGAGATAGAGTGGTCGTGAAGGTCAATAATGGCCTTATTTGACTGGAACGGATTAATGGAGCAGCTGGTTGAGAAGGTCAATTGAATAGCGTCCTTAACTCTTGCCCAATTGTCATGAAAATTTTGTCGCTGGACAATAATTAGATAAGAGGCAGGATGCTCCATTTCCTTGCCCGAAACCAGAGGAATCGGAAGTGATTGGGGAGTGGTCAAAGGCGGCAGGGGAGGACGGGGCTGGTCACTAGGAGCCCAAGGAACAGACGAATGGTTACTGTGAGCTTCGCCAGGGTAATCAGAGATGAGCAAAAAGAAGTTAAACCAAGCGATTTTGTTTTCTTCCGATGGGATCGCAATTTTCTGGCGAGAGCCATGGTGGGAGAGGATAGATAATTCCACAAAATAACCACGTTTGTTGCTGAGTTTTTCCAGCCAAAAAGTGTCGTTATCGTCGATATGTATTTTATAGAACTTATGGTTGCAGGGCTCAATACGGATCGTTTCAAATGTTGTTGTCAGCCATTGAAGGGCTTTCCAGTTGATTGACAGGGACTCGGAGAGAGTCCTCGATGACTCTGTGATTTTGGCGTGACTTCCATGGAATCTCTTGTCAAAGGAGATGCTGAAAATTTTCCGATCGATCTGCACCGAGTGTGTCAAGTGGTTCCATGGTGTTAATCGATTGAGGGCCATTAGAGAATGGATGCTAGGGATTAGTGGGCGGAAGACAGCCGGGGTGAAGAGCGGGGGGGGAGGGGGAGGGAGAGAGACAATTTCTTATATTTTTTTAACTACTAAATCCGTTGTATATCATATCATCTTTGTCGATAATATATTTTCTATGCTCTAAAAGAAACTTCAAGAAAACGTTTAGCAGGTTGTCTTGCTTAATTTTTGTGACGAGGACATTTTTCTATTATTTGTTGGCTGATTGGTTGGTATAATAGCAGTTTATTGCCATTTAAGGTGGTTGATATGATATTTAAGATTTGTGGTTCTACAATTTCATTATTTGTGCTACTAGGATTAGGAATCAGGCCCCTTTTGTAATTTCATATTCATAATGAAATTGATCCAAAAAGGATTAGGAATCAGGCTAAAAGAGTTCATCATTTTTATTTTGCTTGCAGTCTTGCTAATGTGGATCCCATTGACGTGGCGAGAAATCTCACTGGTTTGAACCCTGAAACTACTTTGGGTAGGTTCTTTTCTTTCACAAGGATCATCATTCTAACTTCTACTTTTCATCAATACCTTCTTTATTTGTTTTTACTTCTTTAATATGCATGCAGTTGTGGTTGTTTCAAAGACCTTTACCACTGCTGAAACTATGTTAAATGCTCGGACTCTAAGAGAATGGATTTCTGCTGCTCTTGGGTTAGTAAAGTCATCTACTATATTATTGTTTTGGCATTTTTGCTTCATCCAAGCATTGCATGGTTTAGCTTTGTAGATAGATTTGAGAGCACATAGCATTTAACCATGTATTTCAGTAATTAGGCAGAATGTGTCACTGTTGATGATGCAGGATATGTTGGTAAACTTATTCAATTGATTTCTTTTCTTATCATCTCGTTTTGATTTGGTTCGAGTTCCTTAAAAGTGCCCTTACATGGTTTGAATTTTAGTTGTCTAAGTTCGAGCCAAGTTGGGGAAATATGCTTTTCTATGCTTTCATGTAGTACATAAAACCATGTGCATATTATAAGATAATTATGTGTGTATATATATATTATGTCTATATGTGTGTGGCATGTACACACATATCGCTAGTTTGGAATTTCATAGTTGAATGCTTGAAATGCATTATTTTATGAAACTCTCAAGACTACAATGGTCAATGATAATCCCCCAATACACTTCACATATGCAAAGAGAACTATTGGTGCCCTTCATGTCACTTAAACTAGGAGAGGTGTAGAAGGAAACAAAGGATTAGTTAGGTGTGCGCATATATGCTTTTGGTTCCCATTTTTTCATGTAGTGAGTTGCTAGGTGTCGGGAAGCCCATTGAGATGGCATTTGGCTAGTTAGTGGATTCTGGCTTGGAGCTTGTTCTAGAAGGGAGAGCTCCAAAGAGTTTGGTAGCTATCTTTACTCGGTTTAGCTTGTGTGATTGTTCTTGAGATAGGTTGCCAAAAACCTATAATACAAGTTGATCAACTGATTGTGAGTAAACAAAAGCATACTACCTTAAACGACCAATTAAAACAAATTAACAATACAAACTAACATTTAATTAATTAAGCTAAATAACTAACTATTGTTAGCCTAGAGTAGAGTCATTAGGGGGGCAAGGTAAAAAAAGTAAAAGTACTCGAGACTAAGGCACATCACTCACCTTCCTTGTATTCTACTTGTTTCCCAAGTTATTTTTACCAAAGAGAGTGGGCACGGAAAAAGTAGTTCTAATTGGATATATTTAGTGTTTAAGAGGCGAGCGCTATGGCGAGAGGCGAGGCGACCTCGGGGTCGTGCGCCTCACAAGCAACCATGGCGATCGATTTTAACCAGGCCAGCGCTTGACTGCGCATTTGAGCGCCTGGCAACATCTTTGCCTTTGTCAAAGGCGTTCGCCTGCTTGAAGCAGACTATTTCGTCCGCAAACCTATCTTCTCTTCGTCCCCTTGATTTCTTCTTCTGCAACATTTTCTTGTTTTCTTCTGCACTTTTTTTCTTATCTTCTTCATGCTGTCGAGGGGGTTTAGTTTTATTCTCTTTCCTTTTAATTTTCTATTTGTAAATAATGAAGAGAAAAAGATTGGATGGGATAGGAGGAAAAGACAAGTCACTTTAAATTTTTCTATTTTCTTAATTAAATATAATCAACATGTCTTG
>JBBMKA010000015.1:10414942-10436800 GCA_037833695.1 Sechiopsis laciniata
CTAGGAATCAAATAACAACTAACAAATTTCCTAAACTCTAGGAATCAAATAACAACTAACAAATTTCCTAAACTCTAAAAATCAAATAACAACTCTAAATGGAAAATATGATTCTCTAACTTTGACGTCAATTTCAACAATAGGACTTGTGTTAATTATTCATGTATTGCCTATCTATTTTGGTGTCTTTTTAAACGGTTTTATACATTTGACAATTTGAGACAGAATTTTTTTTGCCTGATTTCTATCGGTTCTCATGAATGAAACCTTAATCATGCCACTTTTTTTATCCCAGGCCTTCAGCTGTTGCAAAGCATATGGTAGCAGTTAGCACTAACCTCCCGGTATTATCATTTATCTGATCTTTTATGACAGTTAGATCATAGATGGGAATTGTGGCGCCTTCATGCCTGATAACTCACTCGCATGTCTATTTTCTCAAAATTCTTATAGAAGCATTATGGCTTTTAGGGGGTAGATGTTCATGTTGTTCGATTTGTGTGCTTGTTCCTTTCCAGAAGTTTTCACATTAAAAATCTTTCAAGTTCACAACTTGGTTGATAAATACGTAGAAACTTGTTATTCGTTCCTCATTGCCATTCGGTTAGCAGATCATGGAGGACATTTTTTAGTTTTAGTTAGCGTTTTGTTAAGTGAGAAATGTATTGAGCCCAATAGCCAAGTAGCTTAGGCTTGATATGAAATAAATTATGGGCTTCACTGAGAGTTGAGACGGAATATATTATATATAAAAGACATTCAATACTCCAAAACATGGCATGGAGAAAATAACTAGAGATGTGTGAGCTTCTTTCAGAAAATTGCATCTAGTATAGTTGTATAGGCACATTGGCACCTCGGTGAGATGGCAACTTTCTTCCTAGTATTAGAAAAAGAAAATAAGGCAAGGCAAAAAATTGTGTAGTGTGCTCAGTGCCACAACCCTAAAATGGGGTCACTTAACCTCATATGAAGCAAGGCACCCTGACTCCCCTTTTAAATCATTGATTTTAGTCTAGCTTAGAGACGGGCGTGGTTACTCCAGATATAGTGGAGAGAAGTTCCGATTTTTCGGTTTAAAAAATTTTAAAAAAGTAATAATTGATTTTAGTAATGCCTCATCCTATCCTCTATTCACATTTATACTTTCCCTTGTGCTGTTTTCCACCTATCTTAGATTTCAGCAGTATTCTTGATTCATGATTTTGCTGGCCCATTTGCTCCTGCTTTGAGTTTAATGATGTCTATAGGTTTTGTCCCTTTTATAAATTTCTGTGTCTTCACCACTTCCAGTACAATCACCCGTAGATTTGCTGTTGCAGCTTGTAGAGAAATTTGGTATTGACCCTAACAATGCCTTTGCATTGGGACTGGGTTGGTGGACGGTATAGTGGTATATATTTCTTGCCCGTTCGAAATTCTTATGTGCCTTCTATGCTTTTAATTGGCTACCCCCAGGAAACAGTTAACAGATGTGAAGTTTGGTTGCAGTTTGCAGCGCTGTAGGAGTGTTGCCTTTGTCTCTTCAATATGGCTTCTCAGTTGTTGAAAAGTATGGTTCTTTGTTATTCTAAAATATAGTTTTTACGGCATTTTCAACCGATATAATTGTTAACTATCATGGCTTGGGAAAATAAGAGATTGTGGATTCAACTATGATGGCCACCTACTTAGGAATTAATTTCCTACTAGTTTTCTTGACAACAAAAAGTTGTAATATCAGGTGGTTGTTTCATGAAATTAGTCGAAGTGCACGTAAACTTTCTAGACACTCACGGATTTAACTCTTGGTTGATATAATCAAATTTACCTCAACCTATCAGTATTAGGTTTAGGTTTTGGGTTGAGGGTAACTTAACATGATTCAACATGGTATCTGAGCAACAAGCCATGTGTTCAAACTCTTGTTAAGGCGTTTCCTCCCCCAATTAATATTGATTTATACTTGTTGGACATTTTCAAATTTCGTACTCCACAAGTGAGAGAGATTGTTGACCGATATAATTAAATTTACTCTAACCTATCGGCTCAAGATTTTGGGTTGATTGGTGATTTAACATGGTTCAACAATAATATAAGTGTTGTAAGCTCAGCTCAAGAGTTTTGTTGCTACACTCCCAATGAGTGTTGCACATGTTCTACTTTTCAGTTGTTGACCTGACTAAATTTTCAAATTTGGTATATTTAAAAGAAGTATATGTTGGTTCGAGACTCACATGTGGTATTAATTTGTAGACACCTCCCATGTCTCCATTCTTTCGATGTCTCCCGGTATCCGGTCTAGGGGCAGGCGTGGTTACCTTAGGTATAGTGGGTGAAGCTCTGATTTTTCAGTTTTCAAGATATATATATGTCAATCAGAATTTCCTTTATCAGTTTGCACTATTAGTATCTTTATTATGATGAAACAGTAACCTCAAGTTGAGCTTACAACACTTGGATCTATAATGAAATACAACGAAGGAGAAAGAAAACTAAAAGGAAAACTTGTTTTATAATTGTTGAAAGATGGAAATTCAAATTCTCTAAATTCTTCATTTAATAATGAACCCAATAATGGATTTAAATAGATGCAAGAGATGACCTAATTATAAAAAGAAAATATAATATCTAATCATAAAAGGAAAAGATTCTACCTAGTTATAAAAGGAAAAGATAGAAAATAATATTTAATCTAATCCTAAAAGGAATAAGTAATTAAAATGATGAAAATACTAAAATAAATATAAACCAACACTCCCCTTTAAGCTGAATTGTATATGGAATACAAGCTAAACTTGGAGTTAAATTTATGTCATTGTGATGATGATGCGTCAATTGTGATGATGATGCGCCAATTGAGATGATGATGTGATGAGTGTTGCCAGGGCCAATTGCATGAGTGCTGCTAGGGCCAATTGGATAGTGCTGTCAGGGACAAATTGGATGAGTACTGCCAATGACAAATTGGATTAGTACTGCTAGGGAAAAATTGGATGAGTGCTGTCAAGGCCAATTTGAAAATGCTGGTCAAGGCCAATTTGAAAATGCTGGTAAGGGCCAATTTGGGAATGCTGGTCGGGGCCAATTTGGGAATGCTGGTCAGGGCCAATTTGGGAATGCTGGTCAGGCCAATTTGGGAATGCTGGTCAGGGCCAATTTGGGAATGCTGCCAAGACCAATCGGGAATGCTGCCAGGACCAATCGAAAATGCTGCCAAGACCAATCGGGAATGCTTGATAGGACCAATCGGGAATGCTGCCAATACCAATCGGGAATCCTGCGAGGATCAATAAAAAATGCTGCCACGACCAATCGGGAATGCTGCTAGGACTAATCCGGAATGCTTGACAGGACCAATTGGGAATGTTGGACAGGACCAATTGGGAATGTTGGACAGGACCAATTGGGAATGTTTAACATGACCAATCGGGAATGCTGGACAGAACTAATTGGGAATGCTGGATAGGACCAATCGGGAATGCTGGACAGGGACAATTTGGGAAAGAGGTTTGGTACCGGGATGTTTCTTCCGGTTGTGGGCGGTTCATTGACTCTTTTGAAGAGAGAAATTTTGGCTCTTTTTTTAAAAAATGAATCAAGAACATAGAGAAGAAAGAAGAAGATAAAGATGGAGAATAGAGAGAAAATTCCTTTAAAGGATTTTGTAGAGAAAAAAAGTTTTGAAAAAAGGGTACAAGATTTGTAGTGAAATTTTGGATTTTCTAGGGTTTTGAGGTGAGAAAAAGGATATAGAGGTTTGAGGAGAAACTTTTTTTTTCTTTTTTTCTTTTTTTCTAAAAGATGAAGAACATCATGAAGTAGGAAAAAGAAGAGGAAGAAGGTGATGGAAAAGAAAGAAAGGGTGAGGACTAGAGGAAAAGTTTACCCAGATCGAAAGGAAAAATTTGATGCTTTGATACCATGTTGAAAGATGGAAATTCAAATTTTTTAAATTCTTCATTTAATAATGAACTCAATAATGGGTTTAAATAGATACAAGAGATGACCTAATTATAAAAGAAAAATATAATATCTAATCATAAAAGGAAAAGATTCTACCTAGCTATAAGAAAAAGATATAAAATAATATTTAATTTAATCCTAAAAAAAATAAATAATTAAAATGATGAAAATACTAAAATAAATATAAACCCACAATAATTAATCTTTTTCAAGTTTGAGATGCAAGGCAATGTATTTCTTATCCTACAGATTCTTGAAGGGAGCGTCAAGCACTGACCAGCACTTCTACTCCTCACCTTTTGAGAAAAATATTCCAGTAAGTATGGCTGAAGCTAAACAAATTAGTTTAACTTGCTGCAATTGATAAGTTCCCCTGTTCTTCTATCTTCACTTACTGCGGTTACGTACGTCTGTGTGGTCTCTTCCTTTTTGTCTTCATTACGGTCACGCATTTCCTTACATTTTTAATAATTTCGTAATTTCCTTAGGTGCTTTTGGGATTGTTGAGTGTCTGGAATGTTTCTTTTCTTGGGCATTCTGCAAGAGTAAGTTCTTGTGATTTTATTTGTTGGGTTTGTGAGGATATACTCTCGTAGTTATCTTTTATTTCTATTGATTCTAATAATATTTATTACTTCACAGGCCATCTTACCTTATTCCCAGGCTTTGGAGAAGTTTGCTCCACACATTCAGCAGGCATGCAGCTTAACTCTTCTATTATTTCTTTTCCACTACGTTTAATTCTAACTGCGTATTCCACTTTTCTAGGTGGAGAGTAATGGCAAGGGAGTTTCAATTGATGGGGTTCCACTCCCTTATGAGGCTGGAGAAATTGACTTTGGAGAACCTGGAACCAACGGTCAACACAGTTTTTACCAATTAATTCACCAAGTATGTTCGAATCTTGTCAACACAAATAGTTGCCTTCCAGTAATTGGTGCTCAAACACCCCCAAGGGGCAACCTCGTTGATTGAGGCCTGAGACTTCTAAAGTATGCCCAATTGGAGGTCTCAGGATCGAGGCTCGTGAGTTGAACTTAATTGTAAAATTTCTTGTTGTCTCTCGAGTCTGGGCCTTAAGACAGCACGGGTGCCCCTAGGCATAGGGAAGTGAAGCCCCTATTCCTGGTCATCAAAAAAAGTAATTGATGCTCAAACACTTGTGCCCTCTCACATTGCTGAAAGCTGTTTTACATTAGAACTGTTAATTCTGTTTTCAGGGACGTGTTATTCCTTGTGATTTTATTGGTGTTGTAAAGAGCCAGCAACCTGTTTACCTAAAAGGTAATTGAACCCTAATTTTAGTTTAATGAAAATTCGTCAACAGATGATCAGAACAAAGCCCAAGTGTAATTTTTTTCCACATAAAGGCTGTTTTTTTGTATTATCTAATTTTTCATATGCCTCGCAGGTGAAGTTGTGAGTAACCACGATGAGCTCATGTCCAACTTCTTTGCACAGCCAGATGCCTTAGCCTATGGGAAGGTTAGTTTTACACTCTTTTATCATTACTCTGAAATAACCATCCTTCTATCATGACAAGCACTGGCATCGAAAAACTATGGGCCAATTTTGTATTTTTGCTCCTTCCCCATATGTGGAAATGGAGTCAGAACTCATCTTCTTCGTTTCGAAATAACTTAGGACATGGATGGACTTTTTTTATATATAGACTGCAGAGCAATTGCACAAGGAGAATGTTCCAGGGCATCTTATTTCCCACAAGGTGACACATTTGATCTCAACTTGTATCTATTTTTCAGAGTGGAATCAACAACCTAACTTTATCCCTTTTCTTCAGACATTTTCTGGCAACCGGCCTTCTCTCAGCATTCTTCTTCCATCATTAAACGCTTACAACATCGGTCAGGTATGTCATCTCTGTTACATGTTACGCATTTTACTTTATTTTCATTGTATCCTCTTTTGAAGTTTCTTCTCCAAATTGAACTGTTGCTGTGGCTAATTATATTTGACCCTCCAGTTGCTGGCGATCTATGAGCATAGAATTTCTGTAGAAGGTTTTGTTTGGGGCATTAATTCTTTTGACCAGTGGGGAGTCGAATTGGGCAAGGTATATGGTTTGATTTTCCATTGACTTAGCATTGCCATGGCTTCAGTTTTATTGATACTTATATGTCTTACGCCATGCGCGAATGCAGTCACTTGCTACCCAGGTCCGAAAGCAACTGAATGCGTCTCGAACAAAGGGAGAATCGATTGAAGGGTTTAACCACAGTACAACAACATTGTTGAAAAGATATCTAGAGGTATGGTTATTTAACAAAATGTGGTGAAGGTGAATTTTTGCTGGTGAATGTTTCATAATTACCACCCTCGCTGCATCTAAAAACTCTTATGATTTTGTCATTGTCTTGTTTTGCAGGCGAGTTCGGATGTGCCATCTGATCTTCCCACTATTTTACCCAGAATCTAACTGCTGCTGCTGGTGGCCAAGAATTTTGATATCAAATAACATAAACCAATCATATATTTTAATAACTTCTAATATATTTATAAGTTTATGCTGAGTGACTTTCTTAATGAAGCATGCATCTTTCAGATGTTGCCCGAATAAAGAAAATTTTCCACATTATGGAAAATGTATCTTTCACTATGTTCTGAAGTAGTTGCATTTTGTTGAAAGCATTGGATTGCTTCACTTCAGATATTTTGTTTCTCTTTCTTAACAATTTCTTCTCTATTCATTCACTTATTAAGACAAAATTTAAGTTATTAACGGATAGAAAATTGGCAATTCATCAAAAGTTTTGGGACTTCATAACTTTGCCGCTCTTTATTATCATAAATAAAATGTTGAACACTCAAACAAAAAGTTAATATGCTATTTTTGTGGTTGGTTTATGGCATTTTGTTTATTTTGGTCTCTTAACTTTCCTATGTTCATTTATAATCTCTCAACTTCGAAAAAATGCCTGCCTTTAAGATTTTGTTAAGCTCACTTTCCATTTGACAAATACCATAATTCCGAGATTAAAAAAAAAAGAGCAAAAAAATCTCTCCTCAACTCTCTCACAACTCATCTCACTCTTCAACATTCAATCGCCTACTGGTATGCCATTTTTTTATATGGATTTTCATAGTTATTTCTGGAGATTTCCATCCATGAAAGACTTTCCTTAGCTTATTGCTGATTATAAAGACTGCAATTTGGACCACATCTACATTTCTGTTTGAGAAATTTGATTCCAAGGAAGAAGGGGTCTCGTTATAGAAAGGGAGGTTGTAGAGTGAAGTTTCCGAAGTATTGATTCAAAGCTCTATTGTGTTTTCATTAACATTGGTTTCTTCCTCTTTTGCAATCAATGCTTAAAAGTGTGTGAAATGATATTATGCAATATATATAGATATATATATAGCTAACCAAATCAAGAGTCTAACTTTTTTTTCATGTTGGTATCCATATATCAAGATTATCAATAGCGCCCAGTTTCATCACCTTCACCAGTTGAGAGTTCATGAAACTTCCTAGTGAGAGCATCAGAATATTAAAATTTGACGAACGTAGTTAATATACAAAATTTTTATCTTGACATAGTTTAATTTAATCCTAACAAGTATGCTACTTACATAAAATGTCGCTTTGATCAATTCTGGTGGATCTTTATCTTCAAGGGCCAACGGTCATCTTTGTCTTATCTCCACGAATCTATTTGACAAGGTTTTCCACTTGATCTTCTAGACTATAACTTTGAACAGATTGATTGCCTAGTGGGAGATATTTATAGAATTGAGAGATAACTTTTGAGTGTTCTTTCTTTGGCAACTAGATCAAAAGTGTTGAAGTGTGAAACTTAAATCCTAAGGGATCATTAAAAAAAAAAAAAAAAAAAACCACTTTTTCATGAACCAACTAGAAAGCAAACTCACTATGCCCACAAATTGATCATTCTCCACAATTCGAAGCATGTTCACTCGAAACGAAGAATAAAAAAACAAGGTACTAATTAAATGGCTAAATTTTTGTCTAGCAATCTTGACCGAGAAAGAGTAGCAAGACTCAATTAGAACAGACATATAATCTATCATTGTCCTTAATTCAGGATATTTTTGATAGACTTCGGGCATAATCACACATTGATTTCCATGATTAAAGAGTAGGACCCCTTCAAAGAATGGAAAAAAAAGGTAAACTTCCATAAAGAAATGACCATTCTCTCACCCCGAAACATAAAAAGCTTCCAAAAAAATAATTGAACCATTGTCCACAGATTCTTTCCTAGCTCTAAGCAATACCCACCTGATGGTACAAAACCTGAAATACAACCACCCAACATTAAACAAAATCATAAAATTAAAAATAGCATTCCAACAATTCAAAAGTAAAAAAACACAAGAAAAGCTTAAAACTACTAAAACAATTTTTTTAGGGTTTGTGCCATAAAGGCTTAATAATTTGAAATTAAAGAACATTTATCGTAATTTCAGTTATAATTAATAAAGACTTATTATATATTCAAATTGTTATTTAATTCACATTATCCAAACCGAACGCATTACTTAGATTAATGGAGTGAAACTCGAGATTATTAAGATGAAAACTTAGATATGCAAGTCAATAACCTAAAGTAGTCTACAATATATGAAAATAGGATAGCACATCGTCCTATAACACTATTCATACGACTCAATTTGCAAGTATTGCAAATAACCTGATCCATGTTGAGACATGTGAGTGGAGGTATTTATACAAAGTGTTTGCAAAAGAATGGACAAGAAATACTTGATTTGTTTAATTAATTTCGTTATAGTCATAGATCAATATTTCGCTAAGATGAACGTATATTGATCCAATGTGAATCTTGAGTGAGTTACGAACTCTTGTCAAAAGTGTTGATTACACCAGATGGAATTCACTCCTTCCTTATTCGTGGAAGTAGATGAGTTGTTCTTTAAGAACTGATTTTAGGACTTGAACAGAGGGTACATGCCTCTCATTGGCCCGAGAGTATATTGGTTTATGGTTGGACTATAAACAACTAGTTCATTAGAGAAGTTAGTGACACTTAAAGAAAGAGATGTAATTATAGGGGTAAAACGAACATTTGACCTAGCTTTAATTATGAATAACTCGTGAATGATTAATTAGCAGATGATAGATTATATCAATGGACATAACTTGTGTAGTGCGTGAGAGTGCAACTTAGACTTTTAATGGAATAAGGCTTGTAATTAACAAATGGTAATTGAATTCAGAGTAAAGAGTAATCAAATTAATCTCGTATCATTAGAGCTTACAATATGTAGGTCTAAGTTTAGGCTAGCTCTTAAGAACAATAGGTCGAGATGTATAAAAAGTTTAGTTTTTTTTTTTTTGAACAACTATAAAAAGTTTAGTTTGAATAGTTTAAACTAATTAATTAATTTTTTGGACATATTAATTTGAGGGATTTAGTTTAATCTATTGGATACATTAATAGATTAATATTTATTGGATAAATATTATTTAAAGAGAATATATATTAATTGAAAATATTTATGTTAAAATATCATTTAGTTTCCTCAACTATCATCTTTGTTCCATTCTGATCCGACTTTCAAAAATTTAATTTTTGTCTCTCTTGCCAAAAACTTGAAAATAGTCATGAGATTGAAAAAAAAAATTAACCATGGTCAAAATTTTGGTAGGAAATAATAATAATAAAAAGTTCATCTTCACCATTTCATCCATCTTTTTCATCTCTTCCCTTTCACCCATCTTTCCCTTTCATCTTCTACCATTGATTCTTACAACCATTACAAAAATCATTGATATTTCTTCAAGAATACAAAACACAAACCCTTCTAATTTTAATCAATGTTCAAATCAGCTACTCATTTTGTCATTGATATATGCAATCAATGCTTGGAAATAATATCGTTATTCAAGTACCAGTTTGAAGGGTTTTTGATAAACGAGTTTTTGAAATCGGAGAAGTGGCCAGAAGAAAACTGGGTTTATTTTAGCAGAGATGAACTATGAAGAAGATGAAAGAAGAAGGAAGAAACAAGAAGAGGAATCTTTCTCTCTCTTCAATGACATATGCAATAGCCGATTTGAACATTGGTTAAAATTAAAAGGGTTTGTATTTTGAATTTTTGAAGAAATATCAATGATTTTTGTAGTGGTTGTGAAAAATCAATGGTATAAGATGAAAGGGAATGATGGGTGAAAAGGAAGAGATGAAGAAGATGGGTGGATCGTAGAAGATAATGTTTTTTATTGTTATTTTATTTTTAAATTTTTGACAAAAGTTGAAAAACTGAAATTAAACTTTTAAAAATATGAAAACCAAGATAAAATAAATATAATAATTAAAGAACCAATGATATTCATCCAAATATTTATTTGATAACTATCATCGTGAACATTTATTAACATATTAGAAAGGAAAAGAAAAAACTTCTCACTCCACCCGCCATTTCATTTGCCACAAAACCAACCTTTTATCCATATATATCCCCTATTCCCGTGAACCCCACGCGCCAGCCCCCTTTCGGACTCACACATGTCGATGCGTGGACGACACGCTCCTCCACACCTACAGTGAAAAAAGAAAACACGACAGCACACGATCACAAGGAGAGAAGAAACTAACAAATTAACCCGGGACGACGTGTCGTTTCCACTTAACCTAACACCCATTTTCTCTTTCAATTAGTTTGCGTTTATATTCTCACCATAACCCCATTTATCGACTTTTTACCTCGTCTTCCATCAGCGAAGGGATTTTCTTTGTTCTCTCCCTCTCTGTAACTCTCTCCGCCGATCATCCATGGCCGCCCGCTTCGACCTCGGTTCTCGCCCTAATCTCTCTGTTTCCAGTCCTATCCATTCCGCCCATGGTATTTTTTTTTTCTTTTTCATTTCTGTGATTTTACTTTCTTTTCAGCTCGTTTTGTTCCATTTCGTTCTTTGGTTGCGTTCTAGGGGTTTTGTGCTGTTTAGCTTGACCTAGCTGAGGGTTTTTCACTGGCCGGATGTTTTTGGTTTGATGTGTGTTGTGAGTTTACGGTGTGGCCTTGTTTGGCTGCGCTGATTTTCGAGTTAGGGTTTTTTTGATTTCGAGGTTTGGCTAATGCGGCTCTTGGTTGTGTTTGGTTTAATGTTATCGAGGTTTGGCTAATGCAGCCTTTGGTCGTAGGTTTTGTTCTTTCATTTTTGTCGTCGGTTTTCCCTCTTGAGGTCTATGAAATTTGAACTCCGAGCATTTCTTAAGTGAAGCTGGAAGGTACTGGCTTTATAAAGCTGTTTGACAATACACGATGAACGCATTATTAGAGTTCTTGTTGACTACTTGGTTTTTATGTGAGAACTTGCATTGTTTCTGCAAATTGCAAATCATGATGGTGCACGTCTTATGAAGGATCTGAAGAATTCTGTGTTCCTCCTTGCTATCTGTCCCAGTTGGGACGTTAAAACGTTCGGTTCAATGAGAACATTGGTGTTCTTTGATGCAAACTATGGAAAATGAAAGTTAGTCATCTTTGTGAAATACGTGTTTTTGTATGTAAAGTGACATAGTGACATGTGGCTGGATTAAGTTTCGGCTGGAATTAGGCTTTTTGATGACGCGTTATGTTATTTTTTGACAAAGACGAGAAAACACAAGATAGTATTGTATGGGGAAATTGAAAGCTTTTGCTTCATTCATTATTTGGATTTTTAATTCATGAAATAAACTTCTTGGAGTAAATAGCATCTTCATTTCTGCGCCAGTTTTCAATTGCTCTGCTGCTCTTTTGCAGCATTTGTGCTGCATCTATGTCAGTTTCTAGGCCTATCTAATGATTTGAATATTTCTGCAACTTGTTCATTTTTATGATCGCATATAGAAGCTCTACTGTTATTGGGTGAAGTTTACTATTTGTTTAGACCAAGATTCTGAAAATATGTTTTGCTGTCACCATAAGCTTGTCTGTTTAACTTTGATCACCAACCTATATGCATTCATTTATTTTTTTCTTCTCTAAATTTTTCCTATCTTTTCTGATACTTAGTTTTGAAATTTATCTATATGGATGATGTTGTCATGATTCTATTTGAATGCCTTTTCAATTGATTTCACAGATGGAGTCCAACAAAATGGTGAGTAGTAACTTACTTAAACACGAACTGTTGATACATACACGTGTTTGTGGCCATTGAGCACTTATTTAGAATGGATGATGCTACTGTTTGGCCCATTGACCGCCTTTTCATTTTACTGATTTTTTCTGTTTGTTTTGAAATTGAGAAAATGATTTTGATAAAAGTGAGCTTGCTTCTACAGGCATTTCTATTGCATGAACCAATGTCGTTTGGTGCTTTGCTTAGATTGCTTTATAGTTCAAACCCTTCTTTTTTGTTGAAAAGAATTATAGTTCAAATCTTTTAATTAAATACTTCTTAAATATTTTTAAAAAATACCATGGAGTTGGCCTAGTGGTCAAGAGGACCTTAAGTAACTAATAGGTGATGGGTTCAATCTATGGTGCACTGGCCACCTACCTAGGAATTAATTTCCTACGGATTTCCTTGACATCCAAATGTTGTAGGGTTAGACGAAATGTCCCATGACACTAGTCGAGGTGCAAATAAGTTGGCTTAGATAGTCACAGATATAAAAAAAGAAATTGATTGTCATGACTACTTCTGTTTACAAATTACCAATCATAATGTTGCATATGAATTATGAAAATTTTCAAGGGTGCATGTTCTTACTTTTAACATGTTTATGCAGATGTTCAGGGATCTGAAAATTCTATTCCTCTTTCACCACAGTGGCTTATGCCTAAGCCCGGGGAGAGTAAGCTTGGAATTGGAACTGGGGTGTGTTATCTGAACTCTGACCCTATCATTTATCTACACCACTGTCTGTTTGTGATACTTAATTGCAGAGAGACATTTGAGCTTTTAGTTATTTTGTGAATCCACTATTAGTCAGTCATAATATGTTGCCTGTAGGTTCTTCTCTATAGTTCCTGATAATAACTCTGGTCCTTTTGTAATTTTTTATATACAGGAAAACCACTTCAGTCATCAACCTGCTTATGGAAACCACATGAACATGATGAAGGGACCAGAGAATTATGAGGATATGGATAACATTCAAAAGAAAAAAGAAGTTTTTAGGCCATCCTTGACTGATTCTGAAACTGGTAGGCGTGACCGTTGGCATGATGAAGAAAGAGAAAACAATTCTTCAATGCGCAAGGATCGTTGGAGGGATGGTGAGAAAGAGGTAGGTGATAGTCGTAAGATGGACCGTTGGATGGAAGACTCATCCACTAGACTCTTTCGAGAATCTCGTCGAGGCCCATCAGAACGTTGGTCTGATTCAAGCAATCGGGATAATGTTCAATATGATCAACGACGTGAGAGCAAATGGAATACACGTTGGGGCCCTGATGATAGAGAAACTGAAGGCATTCGTGAGAAGAAGGTGGACTCTGGAAGAGATGGTGATTTGCATCTTGATAAAAATTTCTCTCATGTGTCCAATTATGTGAAAAATGAGCGGGATGGAGATCATTATCGCCCATGGAGGTCTAGTTCCTCTCAAGCTCGAGGTAAGGGAGAACCCCCTCACCTTCAGACCCAAACTCCAATCAAACAAGTCCCTGCATTTTCCCATCGTGGACGTGCAGACAACACACCTCCTACCTTCTCTTCGGGTCGTGGAATCATCAGTTCTGGTGTAAACACTGCAAATAGTATTTATTCATCTTCTAATTCTCTTGGAGCTGCTTCTGAGAAATCTGGAAGAGAGCCTTACCACCACAAATATAGCAGGATAAAGTTGCTTGATCTTTTCAGGACTACCAATCTGACATCACAGCATACTCTTAAAGATGGTTTTGTTCCAGTTCCTACTCTTACGCTGGATGAACCATTGGAGCCTCTTGCTCTTTGTGCGCCAACTACTGAAGAAATGGTAAACTGTTGTGTTTTAACTTTTAAAGTATGTATTCTAGCTGTACTGTATAGCTTTTTAAATGGTGCATTTTTTTCCTCTTTTTTTAGACTCTCTTGAAGGGGATTGATAAAGGGGAAATTGTTAGTAGTGGTGCACCTCAAGTATCTAAGGATGGTCGTAACACATCAGAATTTATGCAGACAAGGCGTGCAAAACTTGGTATTTCATCTTTCCTAGGTTCAAAATGTACTCTCTTAATTGTTCGATTTTGGTGCTTGGTTTTATGTTCCATAGAATAAACTTGTGGGGTGTGATTCACTACCTAACCTTGGACCTTGTTTGTGTGAGCAGGGAGTCGAGAGGATTTATCTCATGGCTTTGATGATTACAATGATGATAAGGACGATGGCACCACTAAACCTGGTCACACAAACTATTCAGAGGTCTCTATCGAGAGGCAGGTGCCTTACCATAGGCCCCAGTCTAAAATAGAGACCATTCAGGAACACATGGCACATGCTAGTAGCAAGTTTAAATCTGAAGGTAAGTTACACACCTTAACAGGAGGATATAAAAAGTTCTTTTTGTTTCTCTCTGTTTAAGTTCTATGATCTTATGATTCTTTTCAGGTTGTTTTAGATTTATTGTAGAAAATATCTTAGTTGGATCAGGTTTTCCTAAGCTCCTTTTGGGACTACTTTTTTGTTCTTTCTTTCTATCATTGGAAAGATTACCACTTGCAAAAGGAGAAAGATTTTAAGAAACAGCTGGAAGATTGTACAATTTTGATAATGATGTATGGTAACATGGTCATGATTTTTTTTTTTTTTTTGGGTGAACCTGGTCATGATTCTTATCCCCGTGTTTCTAAGTTATTGTTTCATGAAAGTTAAATTACTATGTACAAGTTGGTACTTGGTATTATTAATTTGGGGATGTTCTGCGATATCTCTTTCTTAAACTCGTATATGCTGTGTCATGCCCTTGGGTTTTCAATCTTGTTGGTTTTTGCTGATATGTCTGTATCTGGTCATGCAATGTAATCCTTGTCTTTTAAAATTCAATTTCCTTCTTGGACTGCTGTCTCTTTTGTTCTGAGGATGTTTGTACAATGCTTGTATTTGTGCAGCTTTCAGAGAAGATGACAATGCTATGAGAAAAGCAATTGAAGGGCCTGCCAATGTTCATCCTGGCAGTACCTGGGACGCCTCATCACTTGAGCAGCCCCTGAATAAATCCTTGCCTGATTGGAGAGATAATCATAATAATATTAGTTCTGGAACTCCTGACAAGGATTGGCTACAGCCTACAAAGAATCTCAATGGTGGGCGGGCAAGTAATTCTACTACTCCATCTTATCCAAAGGACAACCCCAAATGGCAGACCGGGGACGAATCTATCATTAGAAGACAGCTTTCAGGGATTTTGGACAAGGAACAACTAGCAAGGAAACCTGTTCAATCTGCTCCAGAGGATTTGCAACTTCATTACATTGACCCTAAAGGTGCAATTCAAGGCCCATTTAGTGGGGCTGACATTATTCAATGGTTTGAGGGTGGCTATTTTGGCTTAGATTTACTTGTTCGTCTGGCAAATGCACCAAATGACTTGCCATTTTCAGCACTTGGTGATGTCATGCCTCATTTACAATCTAAAGCTAAGCCGCCACCAGGATTTAGTGGACCAAAGCCAAATGAATTTGCAGATACCGTAGGTAATGCTAGTTATGGTAGCTTGGGAAAGCTTCATACTGGTTTGAATGAGATTGATACTTTGAGGAATGAGATAAGGCATAAACATGGCTCAACGGTGGAAGCTGAAAACAGATTCTTGGAGTCACTTATGGCTAGTAATATAGCTTCACCTCTCGAGAAGAGTGCCTTTTCTGAAGGTCTGTTTTATATGTGAATGAGAAAATTGTTATTATCACTTTCCTTTAAAATTCTTTTGCTCTGTTATAGTTTTGTTTATATTATCATAGTGGAATCTAAATTGATCGTGATATTATTATGTAGGTATGGCGGGGTATTTTGGAAACAATTCTAATAATTTGTCTTCGTTGGGAATAGACAATGGAAGCAACCTTTTCCTGTTGGCCAAAAGAATGGAACTTGAACGGCAAAGGTCGTTGACCAATGCTCATGCATTTTGGCCTGGAATAGATGCTACTTCCAAGGTATCTAAGCCGGATATTGTCCTAGATGATCCAATTCAGCAAGCAAAACTCTTGTCTTCAATCATAGACCATTCTCGTCAAACTTCTCAAAGTGCTGACATGGCTGCCATTCTACAAGGCTTGTCTGACAAAGCACCTCCTGGCATTAATGATGTTGCTGGCTGGTCAAAATTTGCTTCACAGTCTACTTCCGATCCTCTTCAAAGTAAACTTGACTTGCACCATGAACTTAACATGTCTTCGCAGGCCCCTTTTGGATTCCAACAACAGAGATTGCAACCACAGCCATCCCTGACAAATTTACTTTCTCAAGTTACTGATAATCCTACATTAACTCCAGATAAGTTTCTTCCTTCCAACTTATCTCAAGATCCACAACTGATAAGTAAATTGCAACAACAGCACCTATTGCAGTTGCATTCTCAAGTGCCTTTTTCTGCACAACAAATGTCGTTGTTGGACAAACTTTTACTACTTAAGCAGCAGCAAAAACAAGAGGAGCAACAACAGTTGTTACAGCAACAGCAGTTGCTCTCCCAGGTTCTATCAGAGCATCAGTCACGACAGCAATTTGTTGATCCAAGTTTTGGACAGTTAAAAGGTGCTCCAAGACCTATTGTAAATGTATCTACTGATCCATCTCAAGTTCAGCTATCACGAGAGAACTTTCAGATTGGTTTGCAGAAGCCCTTAAATGTACCAACTGATCGTGCAACTACCTTTGGAAATATGGCTCTGCAAGTTACCCAGGGAGCTAGTTACAATGTTAATTCAGAAGATCCCTCCCTTGTTCTTCCACATCAAATGTTTGGAAATGTTGTTCAGCAGAAGAGTTGGAATGCTGCTCTTCCAGAGCAGCTTAATGATACTCATTCGAAAGATATGTTACCTGGATCCAAAGTTGGTGTGGTCTCACTTTTGCCTGGGATGTCTAGCAAATCAAACGAGGATGTGAATCTTGTACCAACTTCATCTGATAGCCACACTATTAAAGTTTCGGAGCAGATATCAGAGGATGTGCAAAGGCTGGATGCAACTGCCTCATCTTTTGTATCTGATGTTACTGTAGAACCTCTTCCTCTCAATATTGAAATTTCCATTCCCGTTAGTGTACCTGTTGTGAAGGTTGAAGAAGCTTGTATGCCTGTCGAAAAGCTTGAAAGGGATGTATGCAAAGAAGAGTTCACTTTGGAGACAGAATTGAAAAATGTTGAATTACAAGAACCTAGAAAATCTTCTGATAAGAAGACCAAGAAGCAAAAATCTTCGAAGATACTTTCCTCTGACCAGGCCAGGGTCTCCAAGAATTCTGTTGTTCAGCAGTCAAAGGAACCAAAAAGTGGAAAAGCAGAGCGTGATTTGAAATTGAAGGCAGATAATATTGTGGGAAAATCAAGTGATACGTCTTCCTCTCAGAAGATGAGGGATGGGGATGCCAAAACTGCCATTGTGGATAGTCAACCAGTTCAAAGCTTTGCCTCTGCTATAGATTTTTGGAATGATGGTGAAACTGTCCAAGTGAACGATGACTCCAGACTAATTGGGTCCGACTCTGTTCTTAACTCACAAATTCAATCTAGTCAAAGAGCTTGGAAAGTTGGTACAGGTTTCAAGGCGAAGTCTTTATTGGAAATTCAGGAGGAAGAACAGAAAATGGCACATATAGAACCTGCTGTATCAGATATTTCAACTGCTATCAACTCTATGAGTTTATCAACTCCCTGGTCTGGGATCGTGAGCAATTTGGAACCAAAAGCTTCCAGAGAAATTCTTAAAGATTCTGTGAATTCTGAACCAAGTGAGAAACATGAAAATTTATTGAATTCAAAGAGTAGAAAGAGCCAATTGCATGATATGCTGGCGGAAGATGATATGGAGAAGTTTGGTTCAGGTGGTGATGTTCGCATGTTTGATTCTGTTCAGATTGCTTCTTCTACTCAGGTCGTGGCAACAAAAGCGGAACCTGTGGATGGCAATTTTATTGACGCGAAAGACACCAAAAAAAGCCGTAAGAAGAATGCTAAGGCCAAGGGTGTTGGAACAAAGGCCACCTCTTCAGCCCCTTCTGCTGATGTACCTGTTGGTTCAAGTCCCATTGAGAAAGGGAAAATCTCCCGCCAAATACAGCAGGAAAAGGATGCAACGCCTGCCATTCCATCTGGGCCTTCTTTTGGTGATTTTGTTCTATGGAAGGGAGAAGCTGCTAACGCAGCCCCTGCTCCTCCAGCATGGTCAAGTGACTCTGGGAAGGCCACCAAACCCACATCTTTGAGGGATATTCAGAAGGAGCAGGGGAAAAAAATCTCTTCTGCTCAGCATTCTCATAAAATCCCTACTCCCCAAAAAGCTCAGCCAACTCAGGTTGGTCATAGCAGCAGCACTAGTACTCCTTCCAGGGCTCTTTCTGCTTCTTCCCCATTGAAGGCTGCATCATCCCCCCTACAGAATGTTCCTTCTCAATCGAAGTATGGAGGTGATGATGACCTATTTTGGGGGCCCATCGAGTCGAAGCAAGAAAATCAGCAGTATAATTTTTTTTCCTTTCCTCATCTTTACTTATCAGTGTCAATGCTACTAATGACCTATTATAGTATAGTTCTACCTCTTTGAATCTCGTAGTCCTTTGAAGAGTTTGAACTCTCCCCTCTTTTGTTGCCCACGTCTTCTGGGTCAGGGTTTTAATCTGTGTAATTTTGTTTATGGTAGATTTTTATATGTTGTAGCTGCCATTGTTGCACACTTGCACTGCCCTGGATATCAAGGGAATAAAGTCATATTTCTGTTTGCAGGGTTGGAAGGGGAAACAGGAACACCCCTGCAAAAGCAGCAGCTTCGACTGGGTTGTTAAGTCGTCAAAAATCTAGTGGCAAAGCTGATTATCTTTCATCCTCGCCTTCACAATTGTCTCAGAAAGGGAAACAAGATCCAGTTACCAAGCATTCAGGTTAGTTTTTGACGGGCCGTGGTCCCTTTTTTGACGGAACTTAAGAAGTGATTTACCCCCTCACCCTTTTTTTCCCCTTCTCACAAACTTCTTTGGCCATATATAATGATTAATTCTCTTCCTCACCTTGTAGAAGCTATGGGCTTTCGCGATTGGTGTGAAAGTGAATGTGGAAGGCTCATTGGGACTAAAGGTATCTTTTCTCGCCTTGTTGAAACAAGACATTTTGCTTGTGAATGCGAGTATGAATAATTCAAGAATGCTTATGGTTTTCATAATGTTTCAATTTTTTATTTCCTCACACTGGATGATAGATCAACATGGGCGTGACAAAATATTTGATAAAATCATAAAAATAAGGATTTTTATGATTTTTGATGATAAACATTTTGTTAACCATACAATTTTGCTGTCTTGTCTCTTCCTACTAGGCGCTTAATCATCGGGAAACAACTTTACGGTTTTCTTCTTAAATCTTTGTAGTAAATGTTTGCATCACTAGTAACATATATCTTGCCTTATCAACTTTTAAATGTTTCTTTTTGCCCATTATTATATATATTAAATGCGTGTATGAATTAAAATTGAAACCTTTTGAGCATGAAATGCTTGAAGATACAAATATCTGGAGAAAATTTCTTAGCATATATTTGTCATGCTTTATGTGTTGGCAGAAAGTAAAACGGTCTAGCTTGGCTGGCCCTTGTTTTTTTTGGTTAAAGCTTGGCTGGCCCTTGTTAATCTTATGTTCTTTTTTTTTTTCGCTTGTAATGAAAAATTGTTTTACCATATCCTTAATTAATAGATTTATCATCTTTTTTGTCTGTTCTAGACACAAGTTTCCTGGAATTCTGCTTGAAGCAGTCAAGATCTGAGGCAGAGCTGCTTTTGATAGAGAACCTTGGATCATTTGATCCTGACCATGGGTTCATTGATCGATTTCTCAATTACAAGGATATGCTCCCAGCAGATGTTATTGAAATTGCTTTCCAAAATCGGAGCGATAGGAAGGTATCTGCAATAGCTGCCCGAGAAGTGAATTCTGGAAATGCTGGTAGAGATCTGGACCCAGATGTCTCTGTTGGCCGTGATGGGTCCGCAAAGGGTGGAGGAAAGAAGAAAGGGAAGAAAGGGAAGAAGGTTAGTCCATCAGTTTTGGGTTTCAATGTAGTTAGTAACCGAATTATGATGGGTGAGATTCAGACCGTTGAAGATTAGGAGAGAGGTTTTTGGAGGCAAATGTAAATACAATGACATCCAAGTTTTTGTAAATGGATTTTTTTGTACCTCAACCCCCCAAAAACATCACAGAGATGCAGCAGCAGTGATTATTTCGTCTGGCTGCTCGACGATTTTGACAATTAACTGTCTGTCTTCCTAGGTTTGTTATTGGGCCTGTCACAAACATTTTTTTAGCTGGATTTAACTTAACCGAGGTAATTTATTCTTGTGTTTCATTCTCCTTCGTCTTTTTTTTTGGAGATGGGATTCATTGAAATTTCACAGTTAAGTTTAAAGCTAATGCATTATTGACACCAAGAACCAGCAACTGGAAGGATATCGGTGCGCAGCAGCAGCGCCACCTGGTATGTTATCGTGTTTAGGAATGCAAGTTTAATTCTTCAACGGCTCATTGCAGAGTTTGATTTGTGACTGAGCTGGTGCTGCTTCATTTTTTATTGGGGTATCTCAGTGGTCGAAGGTTTGAGCGTGCTCCTTCAAAATCCCAAGTTTAAGATTCACCTGTGACATTAATTTGTAGACACCTTTCGTATCTCCATTCTTTCGATGTCTTCGATGTCTGGTCTAGGTACTATAGTGAAGCAAAACTTCGATTTCTCGATGTCTAAAAGAAAAGAAAAAATACTGTAGTTTATCCTGCAGCGATGGATGGCCAATGACAGATCTTTTAACTCTGAAGCTGTTGCTGGCTTGAAATACTTGCCTGCCTCTTAACTCCTTGGCAGGCTTCATTAATGCCATTTTGTAGGGTGTTAATTGGGCGTCAATAAATTGTTAGAAATGGCGCATCACCGACCAATGCATCTTATAGCTCTGCCTCGTCTATTGAGTTTTGGAGTAACTTGATGACCACTTGCCCTCGGTAAAAGGGCTATGAGTAGGAGCTTTCATTTGATTACTACCCAATAGTTATTAAACAGGCCATGTGATAGGTCTTGGTTAGTGGAGAGGTGATTTTTTTTTTTTTTTGATGACCGGGAGGCCCCTAATACCTAAAGTGCTATTAACCCCCCTTTTAAGTTATAACACTGGAATACATTGGAAGAGTGGAGACATAATTGAGAGTGTTTACAAATTAATGTTACAAGCGAGTTTTGGATCTAAGAAGTCGAGAGGATCATATCTTCAAAGTCTAAGCCTTCGATCAATTGAGGTCAGTGGGAGGGATAATCGGAGTCGGATTTAATTTGGTTTGGTACAATCAAGATATTCTAGATTTATCCTTTGAGTTCAACAATAATAGGAGAGGTATTTAGAGTTGTGTTTGAGTTGGGTAAGGTACGATTAAAACATTCTAAGATTAAATTAGTTTTTGAATTTGAACTATTTTTAGTTGAAGGATAAACTTCCTCAATTCTACTGTGCATTGATTTGATTAGGTTAGTAAGAGAAACTTTGAAAGGTATTGGTATTACTTAGTTGGGAAGAATATTGTAATTTTTTTTTTTTTTTTTTGAAAACGGAAGAATATTGTAATTAGAAGGTTTGAATCAATTGTTTTTTGAATGTTAACGAAGGTACACTTTGATTCAAGGGTGTGTATAAAAGAACTTATACTTTTTAACTAAATTATTTTAGGTTAAAATACCATTTTGGTCCCTCGACTTTCAAATTTGTTTCATTTTGGTCCCTCGACTTTTAAATGTCCAATT
>JBBMKA010000015.1:10436900-10460628 GCA_037833695.1 Sechiopsis laciniata
TAGGCCCATTAGACCCATTAGGCCCATTGTAACACTTATATAACGGCATTGCCACTCAATGAATAATAGAACGACTCTTTAGTCACATTCTCTCGGTTACAGTTTGTACATGTTAGCAGGGGTGTTCACGAAAATGTCTCAAACCGATCCGACCGACCAAAACCGACCGAATCAAGGTCGGTCGAGCGATTTTTCAAAACGGTCGATCGGTGTCGGATTCACATTTTGTAAAACCGACTAGTCGGTTGCTCGGTTAAAAAATTGTAAAAAATTTGACCGACCGAACGAACTGTATGTATACAATGATTTTAAAAAAAAATTTCAATAGAACATAAAGAAACCGTGAAATAAAATAGCCGAGAAGCCATAGAAGGTTGAGGGAGAAAGAAGATGAGAAGATGAAAAGATGAAGGGAGAAACGAAAAGGAGAGAGATAGAATGGAAAAGAAGAGAGAGTTTGACAAAGATAAGATGGATTGAAAGACATTATTTTTATTAAAAATAGATTTTAATTTCTATTAATAATGATTTTGAAAAAGAAAATGTCACTTCACCATCATTTCTCATTAATGTAAATAAAAATAACTATTTTATAAATAGAGAGTTCATAGTTTTTTATAAAACTAATGACGAGTTTTTAAAAAATAATAATATTTTTCATATTTTTCTCTTTAAACTCATAAATGAATTTTCTATTATAGCTTTTTTTTTTCTTTTTTTTTTAATATTTTAATTTTCATTTCTTACAATTCTTTCATCTTTTCTATAACCCTTGTTCTTCACTTGCATTTTTTTTTTCTTTCTCCTATCTCTAAGACTCCATAGACGATGATATCCTGTATTTCATTGTTTTCTTCTTTTTTTTTCTTATATATTTCTTTTTACTTACAATTTCTTTGGTTCTTCTCGTCTCCAAGCCATTGATAATTTTTTTACCTTCTTCTTTTTAGTTTTTCCGAGTAAAAAAAAGACCATTTAAATTTTTTTAATTAACCGACTAAAATTGACCGACCGACCGAGTGTTCGGTCGATCGGTATCTCAAACATTTAAAAACTGATTTTCACCAACCGAAAAAACTGATATGTCGATGGCCAGCGTCGGTTTCATCCAATAGCCGATACCGACCGACCGATGAACACCCCTACATGTTAGTAATATTGTATATACATTCACTTATTATATGATATATACTGTATAATTTATATAGTGCCTTTAAGGTTTACCGTCGATTCTATTTATATGCAATCCACCTTCCAACTCCTATTGTATTCATTACTTCCGATTGTATTCATTACTTTCTAAATGTATAGTTTTCTAATATTTCCATAATGAACTGTCATTATACGATAATTCCATGACAGTATTGTTCGGGTTATGAGTGCAATGCTCATAATCTGTAAAAGGCTTAATATAAGGATGTGTATTATATTATCAAACAGTAAATATAAAATTAAACATCTTGCTAAATTCCAAAGTTCATGAGTTTCCATACGGTAACAAAAAAACATTAAAAAAAACTAACTCTAAAGGTAGGACATTAATTTATAATTCGGAGGAGCAAGAAAATGCATATTTCCTTTTTCTTCTTCATTCTTCGTCTTTTTTTCTTCAGCCGACTCTAGCTTAGACGTGAAATGAGACTGCATGATATTTCATTGTCTTTTTTGCATGTTGTGTATGAAAAAACAGCTCATGTCCTTTCAACTGCATAGACAACACATATAAAATTAGTATATTACAACCAGTAAAATTCATAATATACTAATACACGGTATAAACAATACTGTTATACCTCATCAACATACAATAGTGAATTAGATGCATTGCAATTGGCATCTACATCCCCATGTTTGACCTTTGCCTTGTTCCGAGTTGGTCAATACCTTTGCCTTGTTCATTCCCAACATGAATTTCTCCATTTCCTCATTCTTCAATAGCAGCTACAAGAACATATATCATACAACATACTATCCGACAACCACTATACAATACATGCATTTAGACTTCCAAACTCATAACTCTAGAATCCTCCCATTTAGTTTAAATCCTATTCGATAACCACTATACAGTACATGCATTTAGACTACTGAACTCATAACTCCAGAATCCCCCTATTTAGTTTAAAATCCTATCCGACAACCGCTATACAGTACATGCATTCACCAACTCATTTAGCTTTAACACAAAAACTACAATACCTTATAATTTATTGACGATTATTACAAAATCCCAAGACCACAACACTCATATCCTCAGAATCCCCTCACTCCCCACTATCGGACACCAGATTAAATGTATTTTAAAAAACCCTAAAAACTGAACCTACTGTATGATGACCTTCAGTTCGTCTTTCGCCGTGTTTTCGATTCCGATCGTCAATCGCAAGAACGTTGAAACGTCGTTGAGATTTCCCAACGAAAGAGTTTTTTCCGGAGAAATCAAGAAGAAAACGAAATGATGGAAAATTTTCAAAAGAAAATAAATGAAAGGACGGTTTTTTTAGCTTTTTTATTGTCTTTAATGTTCGTAATAAATGCACGCTAATTTAGGAATATGTGGGTATGGAATGTGGAGAGTTTTTCCAAAATGATTAATAATTCGAAAACTAAAAAATTAATTAAAGAGGGTATTATTGTAAATAACAATTTAGGTAATTAATAATGTAATTAACGAAATTCCGATTTTATTAATATTTTTCGAGTAACCTATATTTGAAAATACTGTGGTCTATTTATGAAAAAAAACTCTTATATTTATGCTAAGAATTTATTTTACTAACATTATTTTATTTATTTTTTTCTCTTAAATTTTAGTATTTATATTTTTTGTCCATTTTTTTTTTAAAATTTGAGTATTGATATTTTTCTTCATTATATATATATATGTATGGATTTTATTTTATATTTTTAAGAATTACATAAAATTTTTCAAACTAATTGATTTGATGATGATTAATGAATTAATAATATTATATTAGATGAATAAAATAAATAAAAGTTTTGAAACAAAATAAAATATGAATTACAGTTTAAACGAAACATATTTTGCAAACATGACACTATTTATTATAAAAAAAAACATACCATGTAAATGAGAATAAATTTTAATTAATTAGTTTTAATTTTTTTTGAGTATAAATAAATAAATAAATATATATATATATATATATTAGAATAGAACAATTAATTGGTTTAAACTTAATGATATTGTAGATGAAGAATATTCAATAAAATTTTTAAAACAAAAAAATTAAATTGATTTTGAAATTATAAGTAATTTTAAATTATGAAATATATATTTGAAATACGAATTATAAAATTATCCTAAGTTTTAAATTCAAAAAATATATTTAAAAAATATTTTATTATGTAAACAAAAATAATTTACATTTGATTAGTTGAAAAAATAGATAGATAAATATTATTAAAACCGATAAAAAATAAAATTATTTATAAAAATAAAAGTAATTATAAAAATACTATAAATTTAAAATTATGAAATATATTTAATTGTAAGAGTGTTGAAAAAAAAATTAAAAGAGAAAAATAAGAAGAAAAATATGTTTTTTTAAAACGGAAGAAAAAGGGAAAAATAGTAGTTATTTTAAATACTCACGGTAAGGATTTAATTTAACTAAAACAAATAGCTCCATAATGGTTTAATTGGTTAAAGAAAGACTTTGGATGCATAAGATAATGAATTCAATCCAAGTAGCGTAGAAATTAATTCCTTACAAACTTTTTTTTGTATACAAGTGGATATATTAATTGAGTCGTTTAAGTATATACTTTTGTAAAAACAAGTGGTGGAACAAAATTAATTGAGTGTGTTGCGGGGACGACGTGTCGTTTCCCTTTAACCTAATGTCGTTTTGTGTGTGAATTGGGTTGGTTTATATTCTCACCATAACCCCAATTCCGGACTCTCACCTCGTCCTAAGTGCAATCACCAGCCAGCGAACGCAAAAAGGGTTTTCTTTGTTCTCTCTTTCTCTCTCTCTATCTCTGGTTTTTTCTCTGCAACTCTCTTCCGATCAGCCATGGCCGGCCGCTTCGAATTCGGCTCTCGTCCTAATATCTCTGTTTCCAGTCCTCTCCATGCTCCCAATGGTATTTTCTTTCTCATTTCTACTTGCTTTGTTGCCTCCGCCGCTTCTTCTTTTCCCGTCTTGTTTTTCGACTGTGTTCTGTGGGGGGTTTTGTACTGTTTAGCTGAGGGGCCTTCACTGCCTCGATGTTTTCGGTTTAATGTGTGTTGTCTTCTAGGCCTGGCCTCTTTTGACTTCGCTGATAATTATCGCTATTTGAGCTAGGGTTTTGGGGCATTTCGTTATGGGTCTCGATTTTTTTCGATTGCATTTTTTATTTTGCCGGTAGGGGTTTTTTTTTTTTTTTTTTTTTTTGTGTCTTGCTTGCTAATGAATGGTGGAGTTTGAGTGCTATTGGCCATTGTTCATTTCTATATTTCTGTCTTTTTTTGTTTGAGGTTAGTGAAATTTGGACTCGGAGCGTTGCTTCTTGTTATTTTTCTTTGTTCGTTGAAGTTGGAAGGTACAGCCTTTCTGAAGCTATTTGACAATACACGATGAAAACAGAATTTGCGATAATATTTGGCGAACCATTTGTTTTTTGATGAGAACTTGCGATTTTTTTTTCCCCTTTAAATAGGCATTCCTGTTGTTGCACATTTGCTCAAGGGTCTGAAAATTTCTGTGTCACTCCTTTCTGTCTATGCCATTTGGAACAGTAAAACACTTGACTGATTGTGAATATTGGTTTCTTCGACGTGAGCTATGGAACAAAAAATTATTCATCTTTGTGAGTGAAGTATGCTTTCGACATTGGCATATGGCAGGGTCAAGTTTCAGCTGGGACTAGGTCTACTAGTATCGAGAATTATTTGAATTTTAATTCATGGAAAACATTTTGGAGTAAACAACACCTTTATTGTACCAGCCAATCTCTGATTGTTCTACTGCTCTTTTGCAGTATTTGCATTGCAACTATGCCAGTTTGTAGACCTATTTCTCTGATGATTTGTTGATTTATGAAACTTATTAATTTGTAAAGATGGCATATTGAAGCTCTACTGCATCAGTTCACCTTTGCAGCATTTGCATTGCAACTACGGCAGGTTGCAGACCTATTTATCTGATGATTTATAGATTATGTAGAGATGGCATATTGAAGCTCTACTGTCATCACTTATCAGTTCACCTTCACTTTTTATCCACTCCAAGCTTCCTTGATATATGAATATATGATATGCAGCCACTAAAAGCTTGTCTTTTCAACTTAGAAGACAATCCATAAGCATTGTTTGTTTGTTTTTGTTTATTTTAACTTGAGAAAAATTATTTTGATGAAAGTGAGTTTCATATATTGCTTTTATTATTGCACGAAATCTATCTTGTATGGTGTTGGATTAAAATAATTTATAGTTCAAATCTTTTGTAAAGTTCTAAAATTAAATGCCACTTTTATAATACCATTATGCTTAGCAATGCTGATCATAAGGTTGCTTATGAATTATGAAAATAAAATTTTTATGGGTACACGATTACTTATTTTTAATATGTTTATGCAGATGTTCAGGGATCTGAAATTCCTATTCCTCTGTCACCACAGTGGCTTCTGCCTAAGCCTGGGGAGAGTAAGCATGGAATTGGAACTGGGGTGTGTTATCTGAACTGTAACCCTTTCATTTATCTATATCAAGATCTGTCTGTGATACTTAACGACAGAGATATTTGATCTTTCAGTTATATGGTGATTCCACTCTGCCAGTCATAATATGTTAACTGGAGGTTCATTCACTATAATTCCTAATGATATCTCTTGTCCCTCATATATCTTTATATTCAGGAAAGCCATTTCAGTCATCAACCTGCTTATGGAAACCGCATGGACATGGTGAAGGGATCAGACAATTATGAAAACATGAATGACATACAAAAGAAAAAGGAAGTTTTTAGGCCATCCATGAGTGATACTGAAATTGGCAGGCATGAACGTTGGCATGATGAAGAAAGAGAAAACAACTCTTCAATGCGTAAAGATCGTTGGAGGGATGGTGAAAAAGAGGTAGGTGATAATCGTAAGATGGACCGTTGGGCTGAAGACTCTTCCACCAAACTCCTTAGAGAATCTCGCCGAGGCCCATCAGAACGCTGGTCTGATTCAAACAATCGTGATAATGTTCATTATGATCAACGTCGTGAGAGCAAATGGAATACACGTTGGGGCTCTGATGATAAGGAAACTGAAGGCTTTCGTGAGAAGCAGGCAGACTCTGGAAGGGATGCTGATTTGCATCTTGATAAAAATTTATCTCATGTGTCCAATTCTGGGAAAAATGATCGGGATGGAGACCATTACCGCCCATGGAGGTCTAGTTCCTCTCACGGTCGAGGTAAGGGAGAACTCCCTCACCATCAAAATCAAACTCCAACCAAACAAGTCCCCGCATTTTCCCATCGTGGACGTGCAGACAACGCACCTCCTACCCTCACTTTTGGTCGTGGAATCATCAGTTCTGGTGTAAACCCTTCAAATAGTATTTATTCATCTTCTAATTCTCTTGGAGCTTCCTCCGAGAAATCTGGAAGAGAGCCTTACCACTACAAATATAGCAGGACAAAGTTGCTTGATGTTTTCAGGATTACCAATCTGACATCACAGGAAACTCTAAAAGATGGATTTATGCCGGTTCCTACTCTTACGTTGGATGACCCATTAGAGCCTCTTGCTCTTTGTGCGCCAACTACTGAAGAAATGGTAAAATACTGTTATATGCTATTGTGTTTGGAGTATGTATTCTTGCTGTTTTGCTTATTGAATGGCAATGCCCTTTCTATTCTTTTTTCTAGATTTCCTTGAAGGGGATTGATAAAGGGGAAATTGTAAGTAGTGGTGCACCTCAAGTATCAAAGGATGGTCGAAACTCATCAGAATTTATGCAAACAAGACGAACAAAACTTGGTATTTTACCTTCCCCTGGTTCAAAATTTTTCAATTTAATTGCTTGATTTTGGTGCGTTCTAATTAGTAAATAGTGGGGTGTGATTCACTTCCTAACCTTGGACCTTGTTTTGTGAGCAGGAAGTAGAGAGGATCTACCTCATGGATTTGATGATTACAAATACAATGATGACAAGGATGATAGCACTACTAAACCCAGTCACAAAAACTATTCAGAGATCTCTACTGAGAGGCAGGTGCCTTATCGTAGGCCACAGTCAAAAAATGAGATCATTCAGGAACACATGGCACATGCTAGTAGCAATTTCTCTGAATGTAAGTTGAACCTTAACTGGAGGATACAAGGAAGTTCAGAATTTTACTCATGCTACTCATCGTTTAATGTGGGCAGAACTGTTACAAGTGTTCTTTTACAAGCTGTCTTTGTTTTTTTATCCTGTTAGTTGATATAACTAAACTTACTCCAACCTATCAGCTTGCTATTGGGTTCAACATATTCGTTGCAAAGATCTTTGTTGGAGCAGGTCTTCCTAAGCTCTTTTGGGACTACTTTTTATTTTTATTATCTTTTTTTTATCAATGAAAAGTTTACCATTTGCATAATGAGAAAGAATTAAATAAATGGTTGGAAATTGTACAGTTTTGATAATTTATTGTAACACGGTCGAGATTTTATCCCCAGGTCTCCAAGTTTCTCTTTCACTAATGTAGTTTTATATTTTCCTGTTGGTATTACTAATTTGGGGATGCTCCGTGACGTTTCTTTCTTTTTCTTTTAAATGCGTTGTCTTGCTTTTGGGTTTTCAACTTTGTTGGTTTTGGTGGATATGTCTTTATGGTCTCGGAATGTTATAATTGTTTGTAAGAATTCATTTTTTTGTATGGACTTAAGTCTCTTTTGTTTCTGAGGATGTTTGTACAATACTTGTATTTGTGCAGCTTTCAGAGAAGACAACAGTGCTATAAGAAAAACAGATGAGGTGCCTGTCAATAGGGAATCAAGTGTTAAGGGGGGTACCCATATTCATCCTGGCAGTACTTGGCATGCCTCATCGCTTGAGCATCCCACACCCATTCCTGATTGGAGAGATAATCCTAATAATATTAGCTCAGGAACTTCTGACAAGGGTTGGCTACAGCCTTCAAAGAATCTTAATGATGGGTGGGGAAGTAATTCAGCCACTCCATCTTATCCGAAGGACAACCCCAAATGGAAGACCGGTGAAGAATCTATCATTAGAAGGCAGCTTTCAGGGATTTTGGACAAGGAACAACTAGCAAGGAAAACTGTTCAATCTGCTCCAGAAGATTTGCAACTTCATTACATTGATCCTTCTGGTGCAATTCAAGGCCCATTTACTGGGGCTGACATTATTCAATGGTTCGAGAGTGGATATTTTGGCTTAGATTTACTTGTCCGTTCGGTAAATGCACCAAATGACTTACCATTTTCAGCACTTGGTGATGTAATGCCTCATTTACGATCTAAAGCCAAGCCACCACCTGGATTTAGTGGACCAAAGCCGAATGAAGTTGCAGATACATTAGGTAATGCTAGTTATGGTAGCTTGGGAAAGCTTCATACTGGTTTGAATGAGATTGATACTTCGAGGAATGATATGAGGCATAAACATGGCTCAACGTTGGAAGCTGAAAACAGATTTTTGGAGTCACTCATGTCGAATAATATAGGTTCTTCACCTCTCGAAAAGAGTGCCTTTTCTGAAGGTCTGCTTTTATATGTGAAAAAGAATATTGTTATATCACTTTTCTTTAAAGTTCTTATGCACGGTAATGGTTTTATTATAAATTTATGATATCATAGTGTTTTCTAAATTGATCGCAATGCTTATTGTAGGTGTGTCAGGATATTTTGGAAACAACTCTAATAATTTGTCTTCGTTGGGAATAGACAATGGAAACAACTTTTTTTTGTTGGCCAAAAGAATGGAACTTGAACGGCAAAGGTCTTTGACCAACTCTTATGCATTTTGGCCTGGAATGGACGCTACTTCCAAGGTATCTAAGCCGGATATTGGCCTAGATGATCCAATTCAGCAAGCAAAACTCTTGTCTTCAATCATCGACCAGTCTCGTCAAACTTCTCAAAGTGCTGACATTACAGCCATTCTACGAGGCTTGTCTGACAAAGCACCTCCTGGCATTAATGATGTTGCTGGCTGGTCAAAATTTGCTTCACAGTGTGCTCTCGATCCTCTCCAAAGTAAAGTTGACTTGCACCATGATCTTAACAGGTCTTCACAGGCACCTTTTGGTTTCCAACAACAGAGATTGCAACCACAGCCGCCCCTGACAAATTTACTTGCTCAAGCTACTGATAATCCCACCTTAACTCCAGATAAGTTTCTTCCTTCCAGCTTATCTCAAGACCCGCAACTGATAAGTAAACTGCAACAACAGCACCTGCTGCAGTTGCATTCTCAAGTGCCTTTCTCTGCACAACAAATGTCATTGTTGGACAAGCTTTTACTACTCAAGCAGCAGCAAAAACAAGAGGAGCAACAACAGTTATTACAACAACAGCAGTTGCTCTCCCAGGTTCTATCAGAGCATCAGTCACTTCAGCATTATGGGGATCCATCTTTTGGACAGTTACAGGGCCCTCCTATACCCATTGGAAATGCTTCTACGGATCCATCTCAAGTTCAGCTATCAAGAGAGAAGATTCAGATTGGTTCGCAGCCCTTAAATGTACTAACTGATCATGCAACTACCTTTGGACATATCCCTCTGCCAGTTACCCAGGGAGCCAGTTACAATGTTAATTCAGAAGATCCATCCCTTGTTCTTCCACATCAAATGTTTGGAAATGTTGTTCAGCAGAACAGTTGGAATACAGCAATTCCGGAGCAGCTTAATGATATTCATTTGAAAGACATGTTACCTGGATCTGAAATTGGTGATGGCTCACTTTTGCCTGGGATGACCAGCAATTCAAATGAGGATGTGAATCTTGTACCAATTTCATCTGTTAGCCACACTAATAAAGCTTTGGAGCAGATATCCGAGGTTGTACCAGGGCTGGATGCAACTGTCACATCTTTTGCATCTGATGCGTCTGCAGAACCTCATCCTGATGAAGTCTCAGTTGCTATACCTCCAGCAGAAGTTGGCAATATTGTAGTTTCCATTCCCGTTAGTGTACCTGTTGTGAAGGTTGAAGAAGCTAGAATGTCGGTGGAAAAGCTTGAAAGGGATGTATGCAAAGATGAGACCGCTTTGGAGACAGAATTGAAAAATGTTGAAGTACAAGAACTTAGAAAATCTTCTGATAAAAAGATCAAGAAGCAAAAATCTTCCAAGTTGCTTTCCTCTGACCAGGCCAAGGACTCTAAAAATTCTGCTATTCAGCAGTCAAAGGAACCAAAAAGTGGAAAACGAGAAAATGATTTGAAATTGAAGGCAGATAATATTGTTGGAAAGACAAGTGATACGTCTTCATCTTCTAAGAAGACCAGGGATGAGGATGTTAAAATTGCCCTTGTATGTAGTCAACCAGTTAAAACCTCTGCCTCTGCTATAAATTCCTGGACTGATGATGAAACTGTTCAAGTGAAGGATGACTCAAGATTAATTGGATCTGACTCTGTGCCTAACTCACAAATTCAATCTGGTCAAAGAGCTTGGAAAGTTGCTAGTTTCAAGGCAAAGTCGTTGTTGGAGATTCAGGAGGAAGAGCAGAAAAGGGCTCATACAGAACCTGCTGTCTCCGAGATTTTACCTTCTATCAACTCTATGACCTCGTCAACTCCTTGGTCTGGGATCCTGAGCAGTTCGGATCCAAAAGCTTCCAGAGAAATTCATAAAGATTCTGTGAGCTCCGGACCAAGTGAGAAACTTGAAAATTCAAGGAGTAGAAAGAGCCAATTGCATGAACTGCTGACAGAAAATGATATGGAGAAGTCTGGTGCAGGTGATGTTCGTGTTTCTGACCCTGTTCAGATTGCTTCTTTGCCTCAGGTCATGGCATCACAAGCAGAACCAGTCGATGACAATTTTATCGAGGCAAAAGACACCAAAAAGAGCCGTAAGAAGTCTTCTAAGTCTAAGGGCGTTGGTACAAAGGCTTCCCCTTCGGTCCCTTCTGCTGATGTGCCTGTTGGTTCAAGTCCCATTGAGAAAGGGAAGATCTCCCGCCAGAGCCAGCCTGAGAAGGATGCAATGCCTGCCATTCCTTCTGGGCCTTCTTTTGGTGATTTTGTTCTATGGAAGGGAGAAGCTGCTAGCCTGGCCCCTGCTCCAGCATGGTCCAGTGACTCTGGGAAGGTCCACAAGCCCACATCTTTGAGGGATATTCAGGAGCAGGAAAGAAAAAATTCTTCTACTCAGCATTCTCTTAAAATCCCTACTCCTCAAAAGGCTCAGCCAACTCAGGTTGGTCGTAGCAGCAGCACTAGTGCTCCTTCCTGGTCTCTTTCGGATTCTTCCCCATTGAAGGCTGTATCATCCCCCCTTCAGAATGTTTCTTCTCAGTCTAAGTATGGAGGCGACGATGACCTATTTTGGGGGCCCATCGAGTCCAAGCAAGAAAATCAGCCGTATGATTTCTCCTTTGCCCAGCTTTACTTTTTATCACTGTCAATGCTACTAATGACCTTTTAGTGTTACCTCTAATCACAGCGCCCTTTGTTGAGTTTTAACTCTCTTTTGTTGGCCACCTCTTCTGGGTCAGGGACTTCATTTCTGTTGTACACTTACTACTCGGCAACATTATAGATTTTTATTTCTTGCAGCTGCCATTGTTGCACTATAATCCTGGATTTTATAGGGAAAATAAGCTCATATTTCTGTTTTCAGGGTTGACGTCCGTCTTGGGAGCCACAGAAGTCGGGGAAATAGAAACACCCCTGCAAAAGCAACAGCTTCGACTGGGTTTTTAAGTCGACAAAAATCATCTAGTGGCAAAGCTGATCTTTCAACGCTTACCCAGTCGTCTCAGAAAGGCAAACAAGATCCAGTTATGAAGCATTCAGGTTAGATTTTTTATGGGTTTTGGTCCTTTTTTTCCCTTTAAGAACCGAGGAAGGGTTTATTCCATTGCCTTTTCTTCTCATTAACTTCTTTGGGCATGATAATGATTATTTTTTTCCTCACTTTGTAGAAGCTATGGGGTTCCGCGATTGGTGCGAGAGTGAATGTGTAAGGCTAATTGGGACTAAAGGTATCTTCCCTCGCCTTGTTGAAAAGAGACATTTTCCTTGTGAATGCGAGTCCTTTTAGGCATGAATGCTTATGGTTTTCACAATGTTTTCATTATTTGATTTCCTTAGTGATAGTTCGACCCGGATATGATAAAATATTTGAGAAAAATAAGATTTTTTTTACTAATAATTATTTTCGATGATAAACATTGGTTAATTTTATTGTGCTTTTCTACTAGGCGCCACTGGGAAACAACTTTACGGGTTTATCCTCAAATCTATTTCATAGATATGATCGCTAGTAACATATCGCTTTTCTTTTCAGCTTCCAAATTTTCTTTTTTGGCCTTCATTCTTATTGTATATTAAAGTTGAAACCGAGCATGAAAATACCTTGAATGTATAATGGAAGTATTTTAATAATTTACAGTTAAATATGCCATCATTATTTCTCTTTTCTCTTTTTTTAAAAAATTATTTGTCCATGCTTTATGTTTTTTGGCACAAACGACAATGACCCCCTTGTTAACTTTTATATTCTTTTTCGTTTGCTGGCTATTAAGAATTGTTTTACTATCTTTTGTTAATGGAGTTTCACCTTTTTGCTCGTTCTAGACACAAGTTTCCTGGAATTCTGCTTGAAGCAATCAAGATCCGAGGCAGAGGTGCTTTTGATAGAAAACCTTGGATCATATGATCCCGGCCATGAGTTCATCGATCAATTCCTCAATTACAAGGAGTTGCTCCCAGCTGATGTTCTCGAAATTGCATTTCGAAGTCGGAACGATAGGAAGGTGCCTGCAATAGCTGCTCGAGAAGTGAATGCTGGCAATGCTGGTGGAGATCTGGACCTTGACGTCCCTGTTGGCCGCGATGGGTCCACGAAGGGTGGAGGAAAGAAGAAAGGAAAGAAAGGGAAGAAGGTTAGTCCATCAGTTTTGGGTTTCAATGTAGTTAGTAACCGAATTATGATGGGTGAAATTCAGACCGTTGAAGATTAGGAGAGAGAGAAGCTTTGGAGGCAAATGTAAATAACATCCAACTTTGTGTAAATGGATTTTTTTTGTACCTGAACCACAACCCCCCCAAGAGAGATCACAGAGATGCAGCAGCCAGCCTATTTCGTCCGTCTGCTCGACGATTTTGACAATTAACTGTTTTGTCTTCCTAGGTTTGTTGTTATTATTGGGTCTGTTGAAACATTTTTGAGCTGGATTTAACCTAACCCCAGGTAATTTATTTTTGTGTTTCACTTGTTTTTTGTTTGAGATGGGTTCATTGGCATTTGACAGTAAAGTTTAAGCTAATGCATTATTGGCCCCAAAGACCCTCCATTTTCTATTTCACTGTAATTTCTCCTTCGAGTTTTCTTCTTACTCAATTCTTGCTAGGGTTGTTGAAGAGCCTTAGTATTAGGAAACATTGTAGACTTGTTGGGTTTGTTCAATTTAAATGGCCTAAGTTGAAGGATAAATCAATACAATTAAGCCATGTATTGTTTGATTAAGTAGTATTTTGTAATGATTAATTTTAGCGATGGTAGTATAAAAGAATTACTATGTAATGAAGAATATATATACTGCCATACTCTGAATAAGTTGTCTATGTTCATACTAGTCTGCCATAAAGTACGCAAAAAGCAAGATCTGAAAATTCTAGTAAGGACAAATTGTTCTCAAATTCAAAACTACGACAAGGCTTTGCGTGTGGAAAAAAAAAAAAAAAAGATAAAAAAGAAGAAGCAGGGGCCACTTTTGTAACAATTGAGTGTACAAAGAAAAAATCAAGTAGGATAGTTGTAATAGCAAATTTGCGTTTGTTAAAGCAACTTGTAAGAAGATTACCAAAGTGATCATTCCTATTTTACTAAAAAAAAAAATAGTAAGAAGATTTGCATATATGGCATTTAAAAAAAAAAAAAAAAAATCATTTTCACCTTTTACTTTTGATAGACTTCGGACTTTACAACATATTGCCTCTTGTATAAGGATAGCTGTGTAGTTTATTTGTGATAAAAGTTTACCTATTATAAATATATAAAGTACAACACAATCAACAATAATTACGAACAAGAACATAATTCACCGAACATAAGTGATTATCAATAAACTTCATTCACAAAGGTTGTCCAACAAAATCAATAGAAGGTAGTACAACATAAATAATTTGTTGAAATAAGCATACAAATTACACTTGGTGCATTTACTCTATGTTTCATTTACAACATATAGCATGTCTATCATACTGCGTTAAGATCTACCAAACCTTTATGTAAAATCGCCAGTTCGAAAGGTGTTTCAAATTTCTTTAGGAATTATTTGTTTCATAGTTCTTCACCTTTTATTTTATTTTGACCTGACTTGTGGGCCAAAATCAAGTTATCCCTTTCGGATTATTGTGATTTTATTTTATTTTTTGTTGTGCTTTCTGTCCTTGTAGATTTCTATTGTATGCCTTATTGGTTTATTGATGAAATGCTTTAATAAAAAAAATAATAAAAAATAAAAAATAATAGTTGTCTATCATGGTAACTGTCTATCCCTTCCATTAATAACAGATTACACATATTATGAATGAAATCTTTCAATCAACAGATTCCTACCTATAATTAATAGACTTCATTTACCTGTGATCTCTTTGTGATAAGCTATCCAATTTTTTTTGAGTTCAACAACACAAACACAAAAGTTGTAAGATTCTATCTTTGGTTATAAACACACATTTTATTCCAGTTGAGTGATAGATTAACAATTAATCAAAAATAATTTTTAGTGGTTATTGAATTCTATTTGTAGTCTATAAACTTTTTTTTAATAACTCGAGAACTTGAAGTTTTGTTCCTCTAAACACCTCAGGTACCACTAGCCCGTTCTTAGATTGTAGCACCAAAATGAACCAATTTGTCTTTTTACTTGTATTTTTTTTCTTCATATTTTGTAAATAGTTGTAGAGTTTGCAATTTTTGTAAAAAAAAATTCTATAAGTGCAATCACTACTATAAAATATCTAATAGATTCCTTAACTAAAAAATGTTGGTTTAAATATGAGAGAAATTTAGATCACTTAACTAATTTAGTTAATATTAATTTTAAGTTTTTCTTAGATATACCAAGACTAAAATTTTGGACATTTAGAAATTAAGATTATACATACATACATATATACATACATACATACATACATACATACATATATACATACATATATATACATACATACATATACATACATACATATATTTACATACATACACATATACATACACATACATACACATATACATACATATACATACATATACATACATACATATATTTACATACATACACATATACATACATATACATACACATATACATACATATACATACACATATACATACATATACATACATATATATACGTACATATACATATATACACATAATATATATACAAATATATATATATATATATATATTCAAATAAACTTCTAATTTACTGAAAAAGAAATTGAAGAGTTCCACTTTCACCATTGATATTGAATTGGTATGTATATTAAAATTTGTACATTCCATTGTTTTTCCAATAATAGTGTATAGTATACAACTTCTTCAAGAAAATAAGTTGAAAGATTCTCCCGAATAAACACAGCCAACTCAACTAGCAACTTAGCACATTGCCGTTGCTACTCACCCAATTGCGTTTGTTTTCAGCTCTTCAATTTGCTCTCACTCTGCACATAATTTCCATTTACACTTTTAGTATTATGAACACAAACAATTATATAAAAATTCTGTCAAATTTTCGATTTAAAAGACAATAAGTTGGGTAGAAAACCGAGAAGTTCTTATTGTAAATCTCAAATTTTATAACCCAGTTCTTGAACATTTGACAAAAGAACAAGAACGTTTACAGAAACTTGGTTCACAATCAGAGCTAAAACTAATGCAATAAGAATTAGTTTTCAGAAACAGGATCGGTGAACAATTTTGGCTAACCTTGGATTTGATCGGAATTGGATTGATATGTAGAGATTGCAGAGACATTTTTGCGATCTCCAAAAGGGCAACATCTCGAACAGCAGGAACATCGTCGATTAGGTCCTCATACGCCGCTTCAAAAGCCTTTGAACAGAATCTAGGCAACCGGCAGCCGCTGCCGTGGGTGTACAGATTCTACATGTGGCGCACAAGCCTCTACCGTTCTTTAACTTCCTGATTTTCAGCAAAAATAAAACCCTAAAAGAGCAGCAACAACGCTGAAAAGAAAACCCAGAATGGAAAAAGGCTAAGAAGATGACCAGAATGTCGAGATTGTGGAGAATCGGGTTGAGGGGGCGGCGCGGTAGAATCTGGCGAGGGTTCTGACGCCGGTGAAGAGGGACCAGAAGGCGAGGAGGAGAATGACGGCTAAGGCCCAGAATAACTTGGAGCAAGCCTTTGTAGGGAGGAAAAATGAGGTTTGAAATGGGGTATTCTTCATCAGATGTCGGTGAAAGCTCGGATTTCATTTTGGGGTTGTTTTTGTTAGTGGGGTTTTTTAGTGTTTCTTCAAACAGTGGAGTGACAAAAGAAATTAATGGAGGGGGTTTTGGGGGGTTTTGTCGTAATGCAAATGGAATTGAAAGATTAAATTGAAGAATTTAGGGACGCAGCAAACCAATAATAATTGACCTACCCACAAGGTCCACACATTTAGGGTACATAATGAAAATCATTATATAGCCACAAATAATAAAACTATGCCATGAATATAGAATAGAGTGATATATATATATATATATATATATATATGAAATAGAGCAAACTTTCAACTTCTAACTAATACAACCCACCTAATTTCCCGTTAACGAGACTTCAAACTAATCCATCTTCACAGTTCGTAATGTGATCACACAAATGAGTACAACAAGTAATAAAGTCTAAATTAATAGAAATACTAGATAATCGAGCTATTATTTTATCTGACATGAAAGAAACTACTGGACTCCATTTAGAAAAACACAAATCCTATCTTCTCTCCTAACTCTAGATTTTTTCGATAGTACTTAGGGGTAATCTGTCATCTATTTCACTGACTAAGGCATATGACTACTCCAAAGAATAAAGGAAAAAATTGACACCCGACTGGATGCAATCCCACTCCTAGCACGAATCACCTAAAACCATAGAAAACTTTAGGCATTTATCAACCAATTCAACACAATAGCACAACATCACATACCAACCAATCAACCAACAAAACACCCAAAATGATAAATTGTGAATTAAAAAACAGCAGCCAACTTAACAACCTAAACAACATAGAGGCAGATTTAACCTAGAAAGAGAGCTTAAGGGAGATTAAACCAAAGGACACTTGAAGGAAAGAAATACCAATCACCTAAACCTTTGGATTCAAGGGGGTCGAAGATTTGATTCAAATGACCAATCAGTTTGATAGTTGATTGACTCCTAAACGAACCTTATCAACCGGGTCGATAGATTGGTTGAACCAAACCAACATAGTCCAACTATCAGTTTGGTTCAACGACTTCAACCAGAACCAGTGAGCATATGAAAATTGATCCCTGAGAGCATAGGTTACACCTATCACAATGGAGCCCCTCACGTGTTAATCATTTGTTACCATCAACACACAACTATCAAATCTCATTCCAAATCCTCGCGTAGCTTCTCTGATCGAATTTCTCTGACTTAATAACAACGGTCTTCTGAGTTCCCATCGTCAACCTCTGAATCGCCTAAGTCTCTTAACTTCATTTTCTTCTTCTTTTGCAAGACACCCAAAGATGTTGCAGTTTTGAATCCGATCTCTCCCTATGGGTGATGTTCCCTATATCAAATGAAGCTTGACCTTATCATAACCATTTACGTTTCTTATGACTGGTTGAATCTTCGTCTTCCTCCAACTTTAACCCTATTTTAGGATCGAAGAGCACACCATCTAGTTTCCATGAATAAAGCTTCTTCTCAACCCTTTTGTTCCTCGACTAGCTTCGGGAAAGATCTGACTTTACTCCCCTTCGCTCCCCAAATCGTTCCATACAAGCTCCACCAAGAACGTTCTCTTGAGAGCCCCAACCAAGCTCACGTTGAGATCTCGTAAGAAACCTCATTGAAGCCATGTAACATACCCTATAGTGCCTACACACACCCATAAAGAAGTCTTCGACGAGATCTTTCTAGAGACTAGAGAGAATCGTTCACTCTCAAATTGAGAGAGAGAGAGAGAGAGAGTCTAATCATGATTATTTATATTTGAAGTGAAGATAATGGTTATAGAGGAATGGTTACTTATATTTGTTGTGTTTGAAATGATTATGGAAAATTATTTAGAGTGTGGAGAATGCTTACTAGAGTTAGAAGTGTACAAAAAAATCGAAAAATTCAAGCCACTCGAACTACCCAACCTAAATCATAAGTGTTTGAAATGATTGTGTTAAGTTTATTCCGAGAATGTATAAGTTGGTCTATCTATCTATATATTTATATTTAATTAAATTATAATTATGGTCTCAATACGTATCAAATGATACTAATAATTCCATTATTCTTTTTTAGTTGTTGGAAATTTAAACTCATAAAATTAAAATTATGGTCTCCATTTGTGTCAAATTTTACTAATTATTCCATTATTCTTTTTTAGTTCTTTTCCGATATAATTGTTCATAAGAATTGATCAAATCGTTGGCATTCTCAATTATTCATTTCGACAGCTGCTACGGATACGAAAAATTCAATTAAACATTAATTAACCTCTCACCGTCACTCAACTTCGCTGTTGCTGGCCACCATTTCCTTCCCATCATAATTATTTAAACACCCAGAAACAGAGCAATTCATCGGCCATCCTCCATGGCGAGAAGCTTCAAGCTCAAATGCCGTCTCTTCATCTTCTCTTTCCGCATCTGCCGCCCCAAACACCGACGCGCTTTATCTTTACCCAAAACCCCTTCGCCGGAAAATTACCACTACATCAAACAATTTCTGGCCAGCCCCAGATCCTGCTACATCTGCTACCCCATTCCACCGTCGCCTCTGCCGTCCACGCCGGTGAATTTCTTCGCCGACCCTTCATCGAAAAACTCCGCGTCGGTCTGCTGCAGCTGCAAATTGAAATCATACACTAGGGAAAATAGGCTACTAGAAGAGGCAGAAAACAGAGGCGAAACAGAGCACAAAGTCTCCGGTGAAAAGAAACAGCGTTGATCTCTGTTTTCTTGGATAGCCAGAAAGAAATCGAAGAAATTGGGGCTCAAAGGAAAAGCATTAACCGTAAAAAGATGGTGAAAATGGTACGAAGGTACAGAGGAGTTGGTGTACTCATCGACGAGTTTCTCCGAGGAAGGGTCGCCGGAGGAGAAACTGGAAGGGAAAATGGGGCAGAGTTTTGTGGAGGTGAAGAGATCGAAGGAACCGCAATAAGATTTCAAGAGATCAATGGTGCAGATGATATTGGAGAAGGAGATATTTGAGGTGAAGGGATTGGAGGAGCTTTTAGATTGTTATTTGAGGTTGAACTCGCAGGAGTATCATCGGCTTATTGTCGGAGTTTTTTCTGAGGTTTGTCAGTTTCTGTTTCGCACTAAAGGGCCACCATGACGGGCAACTACTGTTGTGAAAAAGGAATTGTAAAAGTAAATTATTTATATGTATAAACAATTATTAAAAGCTGACTCAACAAATTCGTCAATTTCATTAGTGTATTGAGTATATTATCCAAGTTGGTAGAGTTGAATTTCAAACTTTAAAATTTTATTTTTATGGATTGAATTTAAACAATTTATCATATCAATCAGAAGTGGGAGAGATTTATCGAATGAGTTGGTGGCAGGTAGGCTATCTGGATGGGTGGTAATTTATTTCAACTCCACAGTCACAAGTTCGATCATAACCTTTTAACAAATGAGGAGCAAACACAAAGGACAATAAACCCTATAAATAAAGTGATTCTAGTGCACAACTCGGACCAAAATAGATCACTAACCAAATAGCCAAAAATCAAGAATAATCTAAAGGATAAACATAATCATGCAAGTTAGTTATCTTATATTTAAGGATGAAAGAACTAAACAAAAAAAACCAGTTCAAAAATTTCAACACTTCATTGAGTTAGATTGTTATACTTAACAAAGTACAATGAGTAAAAAAAATTTATTAAAGTAGATGATTGATCAAATTAAAAGTTTAAATATATGCTTGTACATAGTTTAAAAGGTTTTTTTTTGTGTGTGTGTAAATTTCTCCTTTTTCGATAAAATGAAAATAATTTCATGTGGGCATATATGTTGAATAATATTGAAATATGCTAGATCATTCAACTTTATCTTAGATGGCCAAGAAAGGTTCTAGATGATACACATATGTTCTAGATTGATTAAGAGAATTCTAGAACACCATTTGTCTAAGAATGGTGAAGAGAGTTCTAGAATACCATTGGTCTAAGATTGGTGAAGAGAATTCTAAAACACTATTGGTCTAAGATTGGTGAATAGAATTCTAGAAACTCACTTTGTCCAAGATTGTTGAAGAAAGATCTAGATCATACATGACTTTGTCCAAAGTGAAGTTGTGGCAAAATTAAGACCATGTGATTTGCTTGATTACCAAGGCAAGATGTGGCCAATTTATGACTATAGAATTTACTTGGAGCCCAAGTTCATGAGACTATAAATAGGTGATGCACATTTGTTGGCAAACCATCCCAAAATCCCCTATGAAATCCCATATCTAAGTGAGTGAGGGGGTGAGATAAAAATAGAGAGAGTTTCTTCTTATAAGAGAGTTTGTTGCTACTTTGTAAGAGAGAAAGTTTGTAACTCCTATTTTTATAATGAAGTTTTTCTATCCTTGCCCGTGGTTTTTACTCTAATTTGTTTAGGGGTTTTTCACGTAAAATCACTATGTCATTCTTTCTCTTCTTCCTCACAATATTATTGTTATTCTCAATCTCTTTTAGCTGTGATCCTGCTCTATTCGATGCAAACAATCATAACAAGTAGTATCAGAGCCTGGTTCTTGGTGAAAATATCTATTTATCGTATGCTCTATGGTTGCCACTAGAAGTGGATCCTCCGCATTAGAAAATAAGTTAGATATTTTTAACCTTTATTGAAAGGCATGCAGATTGTTTACGGTTTGTGGTAGAAGCAATGGCAACAAGGTTTGAGGTTGAGAAGTTCAACATGACCAATTTATCGTTGTGGAAGATGAAAATGAAGGCTATCTTAAGAAAAGATAATTGTCTAGCAACCATTAACGGAAGACTAGTGGACACACAAATGATAAGTGGAACGAGATGGACGGGAATGCTATTGCAAATCTCATCTGACACTAGCAGATAGAGTGTTGTGAAGCATGGAGGAGAAGAAACTTACGAGGGAGATTTGGGATCATCTCACAAAATTGTACGAGATCAAGTCACTTCACAACAAGTTTTTCCTTTAGGAGGAAATTGTATTCTCTACAGATGTCTAAAATTCTATTTCAAAGTTTTCTTGATTCATATGATCAACTTGTCATTGATACCTGATAAATGAGGCTCTTGTGGTGACAAGAGGCAGATTAACGGAATGTAGCTTCAGTGGGAGGCAAAATCAAGAAAGAAAAAAAAAATCAAGAAGTAAAAAGGACGTGAAGTGCTACCATTCTCATAAGATTAACATCTGAAGAAGGATTGTTGAAATCTAAACAAGAAATATTTCAATCCTCAAAGAAATGTAGCAAGCACCTCAAACGAAGGTGGTGTTTTATGTTGTGAAGCAGCGACAACTATTGAAGGCAGAAAGAGTTTGGCTGATGAATGGTTCGTCGAATAAGGAGACGATTATGATCATGCCTTGAAGATTGTCGGTATTGGAACTATCAAATTGAAGTTCTAGCTCGTTTGTACAATTCAACAAGTGTGACATGTAGAAGACCTATAAAAGGACTTGTTCTCATTAGGTCAACTTGAGGACCTTGATTGTAAAGTTTTGGTTGAGAGGAGCGCTGATACTTATGAAGGGAGAAAAACTGAATACAAACTTGTACATGCTGGTGGGAGAGACTTTGCAAAAGGAAGAGACATATGTTGCCTCAAGTAGTCCAAGTGAAAGGTTTCCAAAGATGTGCCTCAGAAACTTGGGCACATGTCGGAGCGAGTTAAAGTTCTTGCAGAGCAAAATCTACTCCTCAGGCTCAATAAGGTATATTTATCTTTATGTGGGCATTGTGTGGCAAGTGGACAACATGGATTAAAGTTCAACACATCAAATTCTAGAAATGGAGTTTTTCTAGAATTGGTTCATTCTGATGCACGGAAGCACCGGTTACATCCTTAGGAGAGGCAAGGTACTTTGTGTCCTTTATAAAGGGTTACTCCAAGAGGTGTGGGTGTATGTCATCAAGAAGAAGGTAGATATGTGTTCGATCTTCAAAGTAATTAAAGTGCTAGTTGAACTTCAACCAGGAAAGAAGGTCAAGTGTATGCTGATGGTGTGGAAGGGTATACCTGTGGGATCCCACTACCCACAAGGTTATCATCAGCAGGGTTCATGAAGAAGAAATGTGTATGCTCCAACCAGAAGAAGAAGAAAAAAAAGAAATTTGGTTTGTAGTGAACGAATCTATGTACGACCTCATACATGCGCCGAGATGTTACAAGAGATCTTCCTTCATTGTGAGTCTTGAATACAACAAGCTTTATGCATACCCTTGTGTAAATTTCAAGAGATTTGGTAAAAAGCTTTTATTATCTTGCTGTTGTATGGTGACGACATGTTGGTAGCAAACAAGATGAAGGACTTGGGACCAGCAAACAAGATTATGGGGATGTAAATTCACCGAGACAGAAACAATAGAAAGATTTGGCTATCCCAGAGGAACTATTTAAAAAAGGTCTTGCGACGCTTCAACATGGAAGACTGTAAGCAAATTTCTACCATTCTTTCTGTTAATTTCAAATTATCCTCTAGTATGTGCCCTATCAGTGAAGCAGAGAGGATGGAGATGTCTCTAGTACCGTATGCATCGGCAGTGAGAAATTTAATGTTCGCCAAGAATTGTACCAGACTAGACATTACAAATGCAGTGGGAGTAGTTAGTCGGTCATGGAGAGCATTGAAATGTTGCAGCAAGGATCCTTAGATACACTAAAGTAGGGGTGAACATGGGTTGGGTTGGGTTGGGTTAGAGGTGATTTTCAACCCAACCCAAAAATTCGAGTTGGTCAATTCTCCAACCCAATTAAAGACACAACCCAACCCAACCCAACCCTTATATTTTCGGATTGGGTTGGGTCATCGGTTCATAAATGTATTATAAATATATAAATATTTTCTACTTAATTAGTCTACATTATGGTTGGATTGAGTCATCGACTTCATAAATGCATTGTATTATAGAAAAGTACCTTCTTCAAGTTGGCCATAATTAATAGGTGTTTCAAATTCCACATGTCAAGCTCTATTTATTCTTTATGTTGTTCAACCATCACCGCAACAATTTCCCCTCCCATTGACTATAGTTAGCTGAAATATCATTACACAAAGTAATTAAAGGAGAAGAAGATCAAAAGAAATAACATCATAAAAAGAGCAAAAATTAGATCAATACCGATTT
>JBBMKA010000015.1:10460728-10480975 GCA_037833695.1 Sechiopsis laciniata
TATATTTAAAAAAATGTAAGTGACCATAATTTATTGATAACTGGATTGAGTTCATCCCTTCGAAATTGAGGTTCAAATCCACACTCTTACCTTTGTTGTGACTTTTGTTAATGTTCATCTGACTCAAAACACAACATCCTATAGTCAACAAGATTCGAGGTCAACTAGTTTGATGTACAACTAAATAACCAAGAAGTTACGTGTTAAAATTCCTCTGCAACAAACGTTTTTTTAGAATCAACTAATTTTCATTCTATAATTCGTATCTGAAGCCAGCAGCCTCCACAGCAAGGAAACACCAGACAATTACGAGTCCCCAACAACAATACAAACCCTTTTCGACAAAAACGGTGAAAATAATAATAAATTTCATTCAAAATGCAGATAAATAATAACTTGATTTCCACCCCAAATAATTTGATTTCCCCTCCCGATATAGATTTAAACTGAGTAATGAAGAAAAGTATTTATTAAAATAAATTAGGGCACTCTTAAATTGATAAATACAGTTGGAAAAGCCTAACGTTAACCAATCTCAAACATTCACAAGTACAATGCAGCACGAAACGTGTTAATTGAAGTTTCTACAGATGTGAGATTGATTTTGTTTTCATATGAGGCAAAAAGAACCATGAGAAGTTATTTTAAAGGAACCAGACGGTACAAAATCTCACTTCCACAGCAGAATTCAAAATCACTACACTCTTTTAAATGAGGCACGGGAATTTACAAGTAAAATTTTAAAAGAGAGAAGAATGATTAAATTATAACTTAGTTACAAGTAGGCTTTTCTGACTGTTTCATACCTTTTAAGGACTGGTTTCCACAAAAGACTCGGTGTTAACGTCGTCCTTGAACAACCGAACTTCACAAAGCTGTCGACCAACTTCGTCAGCAAATGTAATCTTCCTCTTCACCTTCTGGATTGCAGGTGGAGAAGCTGGTGAATCATGGCCGGTTGTTTTCTGTAGTCAATAATTTGACAGTTAGTGGAAGAAAAAATCAGTGTTTTCCTTACAAAGATTATGGTGCGAAACAAACCATTATTTTACAAAAGCGGTTGCAGTCCCTCAACATCATGGTAAGCAGTTTCTTTGCATTTGCTTCCGCTTTTGTTGCATCGGCAATGGCTGTTCTCACCTGCCAAAATACAGAACAATATATGAGAGGAGAGAAACACCTTGTATAAAATGAGCAAACAACAGAAGGCGGGATAAAGAAAAGAAAAATGAACCAAATGTTACTTTCAGTTCCGGTGCGAGTTACCAATATACCAGAATCTAAATAACAAATATATGCTACATTCTATTAGATAATAGAGTTTTTATCTCAAAATCAATTGGCAATGAGTTGAGTAGCACAGCTATCTCTTAAATGCTAAAGATCTTCTCACTTTTTTAATATGAAACCAACATGCTCTCTCAAGATGGTACCTCTTTAGGTTCATCATTTTTAAATTGGATCTCAATTTCTTTTTGTTGGACCAAATACTCAGTTGAGTTTAATGAACTCTAATATCCTATTAGATAACAACTTCATCTCAAAATCAATTTCAATAGGCGATGGATGAAGTAACTCATCTATCTCTAAAATGCTAGTTAACAGATTCATTCTGCATAATGTGTATTACAATGTGATCAATGAAAATGACACCCAATTAACCCATTATTCCAACAAGCATCTATATCTTTCACCGAGTTACCCCCAAAGGAAGCTGGCAAAAGGTTGTAGGATGAATGCTGTTGATACGAATACGATTCACCACCAAAACCTCGAGAATTATTTATCAAATGCCTAAGCCAATTGCATGACTTGGTTACACATTTGGCATGCAGGATGGAAACTAACATCTTCATGCATACCAAGTAACAAACGCTAAGGGAAAGGGGGAATCGGATTAAAAGCATAATGAAACATATTCCTATATGCTTATGAATGCTTAATGCAATTAATAATTGAAACTACCCAAGGATCACGTCCAATTATTAAGCAAAGAGGCTTGCCCAACATGAAAAGTGCAAGGGAACATAGAAAATTCAAAGAAAGTAAAATGAAAGTTTTATATCCACCTATGAAGCTGACGAAAATCAGAAAAAAGTCAAAGTTCAATACAGGTATTTGCAATAAGGTAACAGTAATCAAGTCATGTTCACATATATGTTTAATTACCTCATCTGTGTTAAACTTGTAACTTGTAGCTTTGTTGCCTTCAACATGAAGTCTGTCTTTTACAATTGCTTTCATTGACTTCAACTGAGTTGTAAGTTTCAGAGCAAGACACTCGATGTCCTTCATCTGCCTTTGTGTGAATGCAATGACACTGTCTGAACAATTATGGACAGTCGAGCTTTTCATGCTAGCAAGAGGAATTTTAGTGGTGCTTGCTGAGTGAAGACTTTTCTCCTTTGATTTCCTTATAATTTTCTCATTATATATATCGGAATAAACTCTCTTCATCTGGTCACACTCTTCAGCAGTGCCAACCTTGTACATGATTTCATCGAAATATGGTTTGCCACTGCATGCTACAATGAAAGAGACGGCAATGAGGAAAATGAAAATGAAAAGAAAAATTGAAAATCTTTAATTTCTACACGCATTAGTGCAAAGTCTCCCTCGTAAAACAAATGTCACTCCATTAACGTTTATCTTTCACGCATAATGAAAACAGAAGCACAGCAAAAAGGGGAGAAATGAGACTTACAAAACTTTTAAGTAGTTCATAGTTTTACCGAGTACTTGCCCCTTTTGAAGGACCATGCTTAACTCGGCATTTTCTTGACAAGAAAATACTTCTACACTATTTGATATGAGAATATTAACACCAACAAGAGCATAGCTCTAGTGGCATCTCGCATAACTTATTAACCACGAAATTACAGGTTCAAATCTACCTCTCCAAATGTTGTTGAAAAAATATATATATGGGGTTATTAACTTGCATATTAAGGCATTAAGAATGACTGCTTTTTTTTTTTATATCATACAAATAATCATGAAAATTAGTATTTACAAAAAGACATAATACGGGATTTCCAAACAACGTCCAACTAACTAATGTATATAACTTCAGGAACTTACTTTCACGTTCTTTATCTTGTAACCGCATAGAGTTCATAGCCTTGGACAATTTTTCCTGAGATGTTGGAGAAATGGCCTGAAAGTGAAAGCACGACAATATAAACAACCTCCACATAATTTAAACCGAATATAACATCAATTAGATTCAACTTACTGTTCTCGTTGATAGCAGCCTTGTTGGATGACTTTTAGGTTCTTCAAATTGATTGAATTTATCCATAGAATCATCAAGATGAAAATCTGGTGAAGTATTTCTTTCAACATCCGAATAATCAGATATTAGTAGCTGTCTCTCCTTAGCTGGACATTCGTCAATAGATACCAAATGCTGATCAGGACTTAAGTTATTATTGCTGATAGAATTGGTTGAAATACTCGTTCGATGATCAGAACTTAAGTTACAATCACTCGAAGATTTTGGTGAAATACTTCCCCCATGTTCAGGGCTTAAGTAACAATCACTGGTAGGTTCTGTTGGAATACCTTTTTCATTATCAAATGTTAACTTGTCTTTACAACTATTCTCAGTTGAACGTACTTCAGCTCCAGGACTCATCTCTGGGCATTGGTGGCTATTCAGATCAGCCGTTCCATGCCAACAAGTGAAGACTTCACCATTATTCAGACGTATGGCCTCGTGTGTAAAGGGCTTACCTTCTGAAATATAAGTGACAGAGCACTGTTCCTCAGTCAAGAAAATTGCTTCGGACATATTTTCACTGTTAGTCTGACATATGACCTCGCGTGTAATGCATTTACCTTGTGAAATATAAGGGGCAAAGCACTGCTCCTCAGTCAGGGAAATAGCTTCTGACCTGCTATCATTGGATACACAACTTGGGGTACATTGTTCCTCCATGCTCACTGATGCAGTAAAATCTAAATTATGGGCTTTGTGTACCTCCAGGTTATCTTCATTCATCCACTCAGTGTTGGATTTCCCTACCATCTGAAGAGGTCCAGGTTCATCACCTTCCAAATATTCTTGACATGACCTGTTTAGAATACAATTTTCAGCTTCTTTCTCGGATGCTGACAACTCTCTGCTGAAAAATAATTCATCAGCTCCGATGGGTCCAAAACTCAGACATGAGTTTACATTTTCATCACAGAGTAAAGACAACTGATCCATAATGCAGTCTGTGTTTTGTATGTCTGTCATATCAGTTTCAGGAGTTTCAAGTTTAACGTCCACTAGGATGAGCAGGTCTGAGCTAGATGGACGATCCTGATCACTGTAGATCGGATCAGAATTTCCAATTGTTTGGTGGCACTGTGAACTGGTAGATATTCTGTTTTCATCACATTTGATTTTCAACTTCTTGCGTTTTGAAAGTTTGGATTTCCAGATGCTAAGAGCAACATTGAGATCGCAATCATCCTCATCTAATAACAAGCATGAATCACTTTGTTCTTGTCTGGAGCTTGTTCTCAGTTTTTCCTTACTTGAGTCAACAGAATTATACTGCCTAAACTTTCTTTTCTTGCAGCTTTCCATTATCTGCTTTATAGTCATCCTATCGACTTCTACATCACCCTTTTGTCCATCAGTATCACCTTTACTGTAAGAATAAAAAACTTCAGGCTCATCATTGAATAGTTGTCTTTCTGCATAAAGAACTTGGGTTTTCACCTCCGACTCACATCCAACAGGAGTATTTTCTTCCAAACCTTCTCTTGACCATTGCTTTGGGAGTGATTCTTGAGCTTTGACATATATTGATTCATATATGTCAGTAAGCCTCTTAAATACGATTGCAGGCTTTCCACGGGAATTGATATTTAAGACTTTTGTTGTCAGACCTCCTTTAATGGCATGGATGTAATGAGAATGACTGAAACCTCTCAACTCCATTGAATAAGTACAATTCTTCTACTTATTGAGCCAAGATAATGCTTCTCCTACATTACAAAATACTTATTAAGTAATGGTATCAATAAATTCATCAAGACAAAACGATTCCAAACAAAGAAGAGAAAATTGAGGATCAAAGAATGTAGGTCCACTGCCCAAAAACCGTACCGATCTTTTGATTCAAGGAAATTTTCAATAAAACTGCAATAAAATGAGAAATCAAGACGCATTGGAACAATCAAGTCCAATATAGTGGAAAAGTTTTGACCACCTCGCTCATTAATCAAATGATTGATGAACAAAACAATCGACACAATTGTGAAGAAAGAAAGGTCAGTGGCAATATAACTAGCAAGTGCGTAAAAACACCAAGAAGTCCTTTGAGCATAATTTTTGGTTTCACCCAAAAAGTCTAATACCAACAATCGCTGTTCATAAAAATGTCGACCATATCATAGAAAGCAAATCCTCCACAATAAATATTCATAATTCACTTAAAAATTTTAAATAAAAAATTCTTTGATTCAGATCTCGACATTAACATTACTCCACTAGTTGAAACAGTTCTTCTGGAAAGGGAAAGCCCTCGTTTTCTCTAAAATAAACAGCATCAAACTAAACCATGGACATTAGAGAAATATATTCCTATCAACAAAACATCCTGAAATTCAGCAAGATACGAGAACAACGAACGTGATAAACTACTCATCTAAAACCCTAGATCCGAAAATAAACTAATAAAATAAATCGAAAAATACACTAAAAACGAACTAATTAAGCTGATGATGAAAATAAAAGCATAGTGTCCGGATCTGATCTCGGAATCGAGCTCCAGCGGCTCAAGCAACAGTTTCAGAGAAGTAAGAGCAGAGATTGACTAACCAGAGATAGAAGTCTAACACTCGCCGGCGGGGAGGCTGGAAAATGGCGGAGGCGGAAAGAGATCTACGGCCAGAAGGCGAAGCAGAGCATTCCGGTGGCAGGAATGGGCGGGAGAGAGATCTAGGGCTGATTGGGCGAAAAGAGAAGAGATATTAGAGGAAGGATTCAGTTTCGCGCCATTTCGTCTGGCGGGAAATCAAGAGACTGGAAATGGAAAATGTAGAGCCGAACCTCAGTTTTATAGTGCTACGGGCTGCAGATCTGACGGTTCTCTATAATCACCTATTTCAAATCTGACCGTTGATTTTGTCGACAAAAGAAATAAATGGCGCGACTTTGACTAGTTTACTTCGGGCCTTTGCGAGATTTGTGTAGTATAACAAAAAAAAAAAGGGACAGTCCATTGAATTTTGAAATATATATATAAACCTAGACACTAATACCTTTGATTAATTGTCTAAAAAAAAAAAAAGACTTTGATAAAAAAAAAAAAAAAAGCAACTAATGACTTTGTTTATTTTTCTTATAATAATTTTCATCTCCTACCAAATTATTTAATTTTTTTTAGTATAAATTGGGGAGGGGACCATAAACCCTACAAAGAGTACTATTATTCTCAAATAAATGACAGTTTAAATATCGATTTTCAAAATTGAATTTCTGAACATAATGTTAAATTTTGAAATACCACAAAACAATGAAGTCAATAGACAACCATCCCTTTGCACCAAAACTATTTAAACTTTTATCCATATTTTAAAAATTATTTTTTAGTTTTGAAAACAAGTATTTTTTTTTCTTTTGAAAACCTAGATGAAAGATTGATGACAAAATAATAAAATCAATAGATTAATACAATATTTATAAACTTAGTTTTAGAAAACTAAAAATAAAACATGGAATGGTTATTGAGGAGGCATCCAACCCGATTATGTAATTAAAGCTTGATTTTTTTTTTTTATTGAAAAAAACAAAAAACACTAATCTTTCTTTCTTCTTTAATTTACTCAAACATTTCCACTTATTCGAAAGAACTTTTTCTGTAATTAAAAGAAGATTCCATCAAAATCATGTCATTTACATTGTTAAATTATCGCACGACGATTTATGTAGTATAAATGATGGTATAAAAATTCAAAAATTTCAAATAAATATTTAGAATAATTATCATGCAAAATTAATTCACTAAATTGGATTCATGTAACCACATAAAGGTTTCGGATTCCACAGCGTAGCCATAAAGTAGGGATTAAGTGGAATATAACTGATTGGATTGTAAAGTCGTGAAAACACCAATTTCTTTCATGTTTTGGACCTTAACTCCTTGTGTTGATTTTTTTTTTTTCACATTTGTGAATAAGCCCACATTTAAGACTCAATAAGGCACATATATTTATTTACACTAGGTCTTCTTATATAGAAGAGAAACCTTTTACAATTATGGAAACAATACAACAATGGAAAAGAATAAATACGATAAATACAACTATCTTATAATTATGATAAATATTCCTAAATGGTAAGAATTCTAATATTCCTAAATAGTAAAGATTCCAACACTCTCCTTGGTTTAAAGATGTCTTCCATGGCCAGCTTGTCAATCAATCCGTCAAATTGTTTCATTGGAAGTCATTTGGTTAATATGTCAACAGTTTGCTCTGATGTAGAAAGATAAGGAATACATATTATACTTGCATCAATCTTCTCTCTAATGAAGTGTTTATCAACCTCGATATGCTTTGTTCTATCATGTAAAATTGGATTATAAGCAATAGAGATTGTAGCTTTGTTGTCACAGTAAACACGTATAAGTGTCTCCAAAGGAAACTTCAGCTCTTTAAGTATCCTTTTTATCCATATTCCTTCACAAATTCCATGAGCCAAAGCTCTAAACTCTGTTTCAACGCTACTCCTAGCTACTACATTTTATTTTTTACTTCTCAAGTGTAAGGACACGTAATTTATAACTACGATTCTTAGTACATGCTGACTCAAAATACAGTTACAAATCATGCATTTTCTAATTTTCAGTTTCAAATCCAAGATAACTACTTCTGTTGCATTTTATTCAAATAAAAAACACAGAGCCCTTGGCCAAGGTTTTCCTAAAAAAATTTAAATAAATAAATAATGTAAAATCAATATTGCCTCATAATTTAACAAATCAGTTCAACAGAAATAACATGAGTCTAAACCTAGCATGCTATTAAAAGAAGGAGCAATAACTATCCTAATAAACTACTCATGTAATGCAGCAAGCTCCACCCATGATATTTCCAGCATCTCCCAGCTAACCATCTCGGTGGTGTCCCTGATTACCTGGTGGACAACCACAATATGGGGGAGTATAAAAGAATACTCAGTAAGAACTCTCCAACATGGGTACAATGCACAAGATTAGAATCTAACATGCTGGCACATACATACATATTCATATCTCAACTCAACATAACACAAAACTTGGTCACGAGGTTCGTTACATGACTCTCCTCTGAGGCCCTTAAGACACTTATCTAAGAACAAGACAATAGCAAGCTATGATGTACGTTACACAACTCTCTTGTGAGGTCCTTAAGACACTCACATAAACATAAGAATATGAAAGGTCATGAATTTTGTTACATGACTCTCTTGTGAGACCTTTAAGACACTCACCTAAGAACAAGACAATAGCAGGTTATGAAATACGTTACACAACTCTCTTGTGAGACCCTTAAGACACTCACCTAAACATAAGAATACGACAGGTCATGAAGTTCGTTACATGACTCTTAAGCTCAACATAACTTATCACTACTGGTGTACTGAAGTCATCGGTTCAGGTGAGCCATCTACCTGACACTTAGTGCTTGTAAGCATACACCGCATGCTGTTGCAAACCAGTCAGGTGTAGGCCTACACAAACTGAGTTAGTCTAGATCCATATGCCTAACTTAACAAGAAAAGGTGTCCACTGAGTCAAAGTCATCGAGGCCCTTGCCAGTGATCAAAGTCAGCCTGCTGACATCTATCGCCCTAAGCTAAGACCCTCACATAGCAGACTTACACTATGATTAGGGCCTGCCTAAAAGGGCACATCTCTGGCTATCGGGGGCAGGAACCAATCCTCAACGGTCCAGACCCATAAGAACAGTAGTACGTCGTGTTCTCTACAACCTCTAGATGACGACAACTAACAATTCTAAACCAAGAGTATTTAACATATTAGTCCTAACAGATCATCAATCATGCTCAATCAATACATACAATCATCCTAACAGGATACTACTCATCATGTGATCAAGACTAGCACTACTCTAACACATCATCACCAGCTAGCATGCATTTTAGGAGAACCACAAAAAACTAACTTGAACAACAACAATAACAACATCATAATAGGACCCCATAATCCTATCATGTTTACAAGAATATATAATAATGAACACATACATAAAATAGCATCTCGAGACCCCATAATTCCGAAGTATGAGACATACAGAACAAACAATATATTCGAGCAATTATGACAGAACTAGCTATCAGCAGATCGATAAATAAATATGATATTACATTCAAGAAACGACGAAGTACGGGGTCCACACAACCCGAGTAGGAAGTCCTTACCTAAAATGAAGTTATAGAACGTACTCCTCAAAACACATGCCAAGCTCACGAACAAGCTCGGGGTCAACCTATATATTTACATTAATTTCTAGTGTTAAAAATCGGTTCCCAAACCAAGCCCATGCGCGAAATGTGTTGAATTTACCCAACTAGAATTTTCTAAAAGAAAATCCCCATATAACCATTCTACCAAGGCTCTAAAAAAATAAAAAATTTAAAAAAATTTAAAAAAATCTTCATCAATTAGCCTACAAATCAATCATCTATTCCAAAACAACTCTTTTTTAAATAACACATCAACCCAAAATAACTATTTTTAGCAGACCATTAATTAATTAAAACAAAACAGCCCCTTCATTAAACAGTTAGGAAGCGATCAAAATTAAAAAAAAAATTTCTTTTAAAGGTTATAATTCCAGTAGAATAGAAAAATGAAAAAATGAAAACTAAATGAAACGAAAAAACTGAAGGATAGAAAAGGTGTAAAATCTGCACAATTAAAGGAGAGAACGAGGGGGACACATGGCCGTCGATTAAGTTAGTGAAAATGTATTATTAAAAAAGGCACACCATATCTTGTTCAAACCTAGTTCAATAGAAAACATATACATATACCTTCACTGCTCTAATTTAAAAGCATAATGCGTTAAATTTAATATATCAAAAGATGCTTTTTTAGGATTTAAATATATAGTGGTTCAGTTCGATTTTTATTGGTTTTTTAAAATGAAACCGAACTGAACCAATATGTTTCGGTTTTTTCAAATTACAAACTAATATGTCCAATTTTGTGCTAAAAAATTGAACCAATCCATTTGATTGGTTCGGTTCGATTTTTCGAGTTTTTGTTGCACCCCTAGTTATGGGTAAAGTAACCTTTTTTTGGTCTGAGAATCAAAACATTTATAACTTTTTTTATTAGAAGAGTAACCCAAGAAAATACATTTAACAGCTCTATGGTCGAGTTTTGAGCGAAAATGATTAGGGATGTGAATATAAGTGGTACACCCAAAAACTTTGAGAGGTAAATCAGAGTATATGCGAGATGTTGGAAAAATATTTTTAAAACGATCAAGGGGAGTTTTAAAATTCAAGATCTTACTAGGCATCCTATTTATGAGGTAAGTAGCTATAAGAATTGCTTCACCCGATAAATATTTTGGAATATTCATGGAAAACATTATTGGATGAGCAACTTCAAGTAAATGCCTGTTTTTTCTTTCAGCAATCTCATTCTGTTGAGAAGTATCTCGACAAGTAGACTGATGAATAATACATTTTTCTTTTATAAAATTACCCAAAAATTCATTAAAATACTCAATTTCATTATCAGAGTGTAAAATGCAAATTTTGGTTTGAAATTGGGTTTCAATTGTAGTATCAAATATTTGAAAAAATATCTTTCACCTCAGATTTTTTTTTCTCATTAAATAAACCCAAGAAAAATGAGTATGATCGTCGATGAACGTAATAAACCATAATTTTCACTATGAATCCTAATTTTAGAAGCACCCCAAACATCACTGTGTATTAGATAAAAGGGTTTGAAAGCTTCGTAAGGTTTTGGTAAATATGCGTGTGGAATGATGATTCTTTGCTAAAATACAAACTTTCACAATCAAATGAGGAACAATTTATTCCCTTAAATAAATTTGGAAACACATGCTTGAGATAAGAAAAATTAGGATATCCTAACCTATAATGCGAAAGCATAATTTGTTCTTTATCAAGGAGAGAACTACTGCTACTTAGACCCTGAGTTATTTTATTGCTAAAAGAACCTTCATCAAAGTAGTAGAAACCATCAAGCATCCTAGCACTCTCAATCATCCTCTCTGATTTCTAATCCTGAAAAATACAGTGAGATTCAAATAATACAACACGACAATTAGAATCTCTAGAAAGCGTATAAAAGATTGTTGGCTAATTTTGGAACATGAAGAACATAATGCAAAGATAGATATATATATATATATATTCAGTCAATTTAATAGTTACTTTTTTCTGCAATGGAAGAAAAACTGTCATTTATGATTCGAATTTTTTCATTAGTATATGAAGGAGAGTACAATTGAAATAGTTGAGAAATACTTGTCATATGATCAGAAGCTCCGGAATCAATTATCCACGGAGAAGAGTTATTACAAGAAAGAGCCTTAGGATAATTATTTGTATGTTCCAAGGATACACATAAATAATTAGAATGTAAATTGGACAATAGTAATTGTAAATAAATGTGTTCCATGCCAAAGAAAATGATGAATAGAAAAATTGCAAAATTGCAAAATATTTTTTTTGAAAAAAATTACTATAGCAAGCTGGGTACTTTAGCAACCGAGAACTGTAGCGAATCGAGCACTGTGTAGCAACTCGAACTCTGTAGTAACTCGGTACTATTCCTTCTTTTTTTTCTTTAATAATGCTAGATTGAATATAAACCCAAATGAGATTAAAAAAAAAAAAAAAAAAATCAGAATTGAATAGATCTGTAAAATAACCAAAGAAATTGATACACCTTGTTGTATATGTTGAACGAATAGATGAAGAGGAAATATGAGAGGAAACCACTAAATGTAAGATGTGCCGTTTTAGAGATGACGACTAGGAATCCGATTGGAGTTTCTTTAGGTGTCCCACTTTAGGTGAACAATTATGGAAACATTAGTTTTGATATCTTGCACTCATAATTTCAAAAACCGTTCTTAAATCCAGACCCATACTTGAATTCTCCTGGCTTCCTTTAAATACCCATAAAAAAAATTTGATCCAAAATCATGAACACAGTTTCAAGAATGAGTGTCTTGTTTTTGGAAGAAAACCATAAATTTCACCCAATTAACTTTTCTTTCAACCATGTTTCTTTGTTTTCTTTCATTTCAAGTTGAAGCAAATATATTTTAACCATGCTCGAAGGTTACTCGTTAACTCAACGTTTGACCTGGATTGGAACATAATCTGACCTCCACGGAGCAAAGCGAGGAGGTGGAGGAAAAATACCAAGAATACACCCTTTTCTTTGTAATCCGCCAACTTCTTTCATTATGCAAGTTCTTTATTTTTGTTGTGGAGGTGGTTGAATTTTCTCTTCCGATGAACAATGGTAGAATGATAAGTGGTTGAAGAAGATAATTTCATCTAAATGACAATTTTGTCCATCTAAATCAAGTTTGAGTGAGTTTACTGCAACATTAATCAAATTATAAGGTTGAAAGTTTAGGTAGGAACTTGCAATTAATTTTTAGAACTGAAATAGTCATAGTGTTTATTCCATCTAAAAATGTAAAAAAGTTATTTTGATAACTAAAAATATAAAAAAGTTGATAGGTGTGTTTTGAGTTTTCATTTTAATTATTATTCTTAAAAATAAAATTCATGTCATCACCATAATAACACATCACTAATTTATTGTATTTTAATATAATTTTGTCATTACCCGAGTCAATATTTTGTTATTTCACTAACGTCAAAGATTAAAATGAAGTGTTATTGAAATGTCAAGAATAAAAGTGTTTGATTTTGAAAGGATGGACCAAAATGAAACTCTAACCAAATGGTAGGGATTAAAATGATATTTTTCCGTATAATTTTTTACTTCAAAGAATAATTTAGGTGATACTTTGACATCACCTAAATATTAAAGCTCACCTATGTGATTTAATGAGAGTTACCTGTCAAATTTATTTAATTTTATATTTCTATTTTTTTAAATTAAAAAAAAAAAGATATTGAGAGAGGTTGATTTCAATATTTAAATGATGACAGTGCATTCTGTGACCTAAATATATTTCCCTTTCAGTTGACACGTAAGAGACTCTTGCAGACGTGTATTCATATTGGTTAGCCATCATTTCACCCAAAAAAAAGTTCTCCTTTGAAATGAAATGTCGAAAAAGGCCCTAGGGTCTTTTTAATTATGATTGTAACTTTTAAAAAATAAGTGATGTCTATTTTCGGTAGCTGGCCTCACTAACAGATCCAGATAAAGGTCCGGCCTAAAAAAGACAAAAAAGGATATTTTACCTTTTTCAGTGTTGAGTCATCATACAATACAAACAAGCCTATATTATTTTATCTGCAACCTTTATCAAAACCCTCAATTTCTGAGTTCTGATCCCTCCCACTTTTAACACGTGGCGGACAGCTTGCTGGACACCTGTCTTTCTTTCTTGTACGGTAAAGTACAACGTTTACAAATTATTCGCCCTGAATTATACCCGTGATCTCCTTTTATTACCGAGCCCACCCCTGCCGCAGCCAGCACACGTGCTTTCCTTAGGAGGGTGTTCAATGTAATTTCCAACGTGTATTAACTTTTCAATTTTCGCATTGCTCTCCCTATTTAAACAAATGTCTAATAACATTAAATTTTTATTAGATTTGTAACCATTGAAAACATTCAGTCATGGATCATGCTTGATTGGATAAATTTTCAATTTCGAATCTAATAAGTGCATTTATTTTAAAATTTTTAATTTGATGTACTGTAAGTCTATAAATTTTCAAATAAGTAAACACGTATACAAATAATAATAAGAAGAAGAAATCAATAGAAGAATATATTTAAGAAACTTAAAGAAGATTAGTTAAGTTTATAAATATTAAAAATATGATCACTTAAAAAAAATTAACAATGATAATTATTGATATTAATGGTATACTATATTAATAACACATATATACAGTATTAATAATATACAATATTGTATTAATAAATATTTATAATATATTATTAAAACGTATTATTAATTACGAATGCAAATATTTTAAAATTTGTCTACATTTATAATTATTTTGTGAGAATAGTCTATCAGGTACAATTTTTTTAATATATTTTAGTCTTTAGATTTGTTTTACTTTTATTTATTTTTTATATTTCAAAATCAAATATTTTTATATTAACATCTCAATCCTATTCATTTTTTTTTAAATGATGCAATTATTGGCGACATAGTAAAATATCCCAAGAAGGATGAATAGATTAATTTAAATTTATGATATTCATAATATAATTATTTTAGTATTGATATGGATTTAAAGTTTAATGGAAATGAAGGAAATAAATAAATAAATATGAAGAGGAAAACTGGAAGTAAAAAAAATAAAAATATTAAATTTGAAATATATAAATTAAATAAAAACTACAACTTGACATCTATCGATTAAAAGAGTGTTTCCTAAAATCTATAAAACTGAAGTTATTTTTATGAAAAAACTGAACAAAAAAAATTAGAGTTATTGAAAAAAATAAGTAATGGAGAAACTAGATACTTTATAAAAGTTAAATACCATGAATTACAAGTTTAGAAAAAGAAGAAGGAAAAAAAGAACTAAATATGGTCTCAAAAAATATATAAAATCCTTATATTGTTTTTTGAATTGAACAAAATTTGGACGGAAAGATTAAGCACTCATAAGTCCAATAAAGTAAGCTGATCCTTATAACTTCTATATGACAAAAAAAAAAAATCCTTATAACTTTTATTTGGAATACATGCAAAATTTATTACTTAACCATTCTATTCTTTCTATCCATCCTGTAAATTTGGCCAATTAGGGGCACAATCGTCTTTTGCATAAATCGAGTTGAAATAATCTGCACCGACTAGTCCGACTCGGCTCAAAATCATAAACCCGCAGATTCAGACACGTGGCTCAACAAATTGGTAGACAAAAAGATCTGACTTCCCGTGAGGCCGAGGGCACCCCCCAACCATAGTTAAAAGTATTTTAACCATGGTTAGCCAGCCGATTTTAATTTTTTAAATTTTTTCTTAAATAATAATAATAAAAAAAAACTAAATATTTTAAATTTCTGTCTCGTTCTTCAACCTCCAGCTCTCTCCTGTTCCTGTGAAGTGGCCGCCGCCTTGAAGGGACCACAAATTCCGGCCAAAATCCGACGATTTTTCTTTCGATTTCAACTTGAAAACTCAAATCACATAATTCTGCATACAATTTCTGAAAAGCAAAACAATCATCGCTCGGAAATCATCTTGAAATGGTATCGGAATTAGAGAACGATTCTCCAACAGCAGCGGCTTCGCTGAGATTCGAGATCGAGAACATGGACGCGGTGGCTCCAGCGAAGAAGAAGCGGAATCTCCCGGGAATGCCAGATCCAAGGGCGGAGGTGATAGCTCTGTCGCCGAAATCGCTTCTGGCGACAAATCGATTCGTGTGCGAGATCTGCAACAAAGGATTTCAGCGAGACCAGAACCTGCAGCTGCACCGGCGCGGACACAACTTGCCGTGGAAGCTCCGGCAGCGGACGAGCAGTGAGGTTCGGAAACGAGTGTACGTGTGTCCGGAGCCGTCGTGCGTGCATCACAATCCGGCTAGGGCACTCGGCGATCTCACCGGAATTAAAAAACACTTCTCGAGAAAGCACTGCGAGAAGAAGTGGAAGTGCGAGCGGTGCTCGAAGAAGTACGCGGTTCAATCGGATTGGAAAGCGCATATGAAAACTTGCGGAACCAGAGAGTATAAATGCGATTGCGGAACTCTATTTTCTAGGTTAATTGATTGATTAATTCATCTTCAATTTATCAATTCATGTTTCAATTTCTTATACTAATTTGTTGTTTGATTCCTTTTTAATTAAAAGGAGGGATAGTTTCATTACGCATCGGGCTTTCTGCGATGCTCTGGTCGCTGCGGCTGCGGTTGGTTCTGCGCCGCCGCTCACTCCGTCCGCCACCGTGCTGTCACCGGCTATGCCTATTCAAAGCTCAGGTAAAATTAAATGCTTAATTTCATTATGTTTTTACTGTTCTTTGATTACTTGATTTAGAAAAGATTGAATTGCCAAAGAAGTATTTGTATGCAACTGGAAAATAATTATAAATTTCTCCTCCATTATTTGAAGAGGCTGTTGCCTTGTTGTGTTTATCAGTGGAGTATTTAATTTTGTTTGAACAAAACTCCGTAGATCAAAAGTAACTAGTAAATAACTATTATGGGCAAGTTTATAAAAAATGCTCTATAAAATATTTTTTCAAAAATGGATGATTTGATTAATGATAGATTAAAGAAGTAACACATAATTATGCATGTTTTGCTCATTTTGCTTGGTGTTTGTTTCACATTTTTATCATGGTTGTTTAAGAGATTGATCTAAAAACTTTTGGATTCACACCTAATCTATTACAGTTAATAAGAGTGACTGTGCATAAACTCTCAACATACTTTTAATAATAATTATTATTTTATTAAATTGCATCTTTTATCTCTTTCTTCTTTTTTTTAATACAAATTTCTATCTCTTTTTTTTGAGACAAGATTGTCTCTTATGTCACTTTATTTTATCTTATTTTATTTTATTTATTTTTAAATTTTAAAAAGGCTTGCCAAGCCTGCCTGGCTTTAAGCCTCAAGCCTCAAGCGAGGTTCATGTAATAAGATGTGTTAATAAGATGTCTTATACTTATAAGAGTCCAAAAATAAGTTTAGCTTATTTATAACTGAAAATCTTGTGTTTAGAGTTTTTTTTAGTAATTATAAAATAATATTTACCGATTTATTAGAGTATTATTTTTAATTGTTTCATTTTAATTATGTTATTTATTCTCTACGAATATACTTAAATATCGTGTGCTTCACCAAAAAAGAAAATAATCGCGTTTTTTTGTGCCTTGCTCCTAAATTCATTAGACCGTTGCCTTAAAGTTTTATTAAAACCGTGTTAATAAAAGTGAACATTTTAGTATAATTAGTGATTATGAGAATATAAGTTCATTAGTAGTTTTTTATTTGTCAATTTTTTCACGATAAAGCTAGAGTAATTTTATAAATCTTGGTGGTGAGAAATTATTTGATGACAAAAATGTTTTTGGTTATAATCAGATCCTTTGATTATTGATTTGTCTTAGTTGTCAACTGGTTTTTTTTCCCTCGAGTTCAATCATTGAAGGCTGACTATTGAAACGATAATTAGTGTTTGTAATAGTGAAGTGGGTAGCTTTTATTGTTTTGAGATCGTCTCAACACTAATTAAGAAAAAAAGGATTAATCATTCAGTCATAATTTTTCTCCGTCACACAATGCATAATGTTTGTTTTATTCTATAATTTATTTCTGGTTGCAGAACCACCCGAAAATCCTATCGGACATCTACCATCAACGCCGGAGATCACAAGCTTAACCTCCGCCACGGCCTCGGCCCACACAACCAATTCAACAAACAGCACTGGCATTGGCGGCGAAACAAGCGTTTTCGCCAGCGTATTTACATCTTCTACCACTGTTGGTGGCCCCCATCAATCCACCACCTCCGGCTGCCCATCGGACGGCGCCGTTGAGCCCGCATCGCTCTCTCTCTTCCTCTCCTGCAGAGCCTCACACTACTCGGCATCGCCCCAGTCGGCCGCCATGTCGGCCACTGCCCTCCTGCAGAAGGCTGCCCAAATGGGGGTCACCTCCTCCACCGCGGCCGCATCCATGACGGCCGGACTCGGACTTGGATACGGGAACGAGCCAATGACACGGGACCTCCTTGGACTCGGCATGGGCGGCGGATACTCTATTTTTACATCGTTTGGTGGTGGCTGTGACGTTGAAGCTGCTGCTGCACCTTACGGCGGCCACGAGACAAATGGTTTGTGAAAATCACTAGGCTTCTTCGGATGAGTGTATGCGTATTATAGAATCTCATCATTTATTTCGGTGTATAGCTGAGACGGTACAATCTGCACCATCAAGAAATTGTACATTTTTTTTTGTAAATTTTCAACTTTATGTTTTCATATCTTGCCCTTTTCTTTTCACTACCGGAATTTAGCAAATTACTTTTCCATTCTTTTTTTAAGAAAAATTAGGTGTTAATATGCAACATTTATATATATTGTCTTGAGTTTTTATTTTTATAAATAACCAATATTCTGAAAATACAATGCTCTGTGTTTTCTTTATAGCTCGGAGAGACAGAAGTGAAAGTTGTAGTCTCTATCAAAATGTTAATAATGGTGATGAGCTAGGTATGTGATGTTCATTTTGAAATATATAGCATATGCTTTGCGATCATATTAGCATTTATATGGATTATCCTTTTTATTTCGTTTGTTTATTATGGGTACAAATTCAAATATCTAGTTTAATATACATTATTATGGCTTTATCTGTATTTATTTGTTTTATTTATAAAAAAAACAAAGGCTTAATTGTGAAAGAGTGAGAGTTTATGTTTAAATATGAAACTTAGAAAAAAGAAGTAAAAAAATATTTTTTTCCTTCAAAAAATATTTAATATAGGGATGATATTAATTAATTTTAGATCAAACCGAGAATCGATTCAATCAATTTGATACAAAGAGGGATCAAATCAATGTCTAATAAAAAGCAAAATCATTAGTTCAGTTTTTCTTGGTTGTTAGGTAAAATTGAGAATGGATCCGATCAAATTAATTTGACAAAAAAGGAAGCGAATTAATGTTTAATAAAAGATAAAATTATTGGCTCGATTTTCTTCAATTGGGTTTCTCTATGGTTTTGTTCTTTTTTATTATTTTATTTCTAATTCCTATTTGAATGTTATTTTCCTAAAAAATTTTAAAAAAATTATAATTAAAGTAAACAAAAATAATTAATCATTTATTAATAAAAGTTAAACTGCCCTATAAAAAAGAAAAATGAAAGTAAATAAATCAATATTAGTTCGATTTGTTTTTACTGGTTTTTTTTAATAGAAACCGAACCAATCCACCAACTTTCGATTTTCTCCAAATAAAACTTTCAATATTATGTGAATAATCTGAACCAATCTAATGGATCGTTTATTTCAGTTCGATTTTGTCAATTTTCAATTTTTATCATCACAACTAAGTTAATATATCCTTATCTTGTAACTTTTTTTAAAATAAAAATGTTAAAGTTTTGTTCAAATATCACATTTAATTTTGTTTTTAAAATACATATTTTAAATTAATTTAAGCAAAATAATGTTGAGCTTTTTTCATAAATAGACTATATATAAAAAGTATTTGTAAATATAGGTGGCTGGAAAAATATTAGCAAATGTAGATTTTCTTTTATTACATTATAAATTATGCAAATAATCAATTACAAGAATACCCTCAAATAGTTGGTTTTTAATTTTGGAAGGAAAAATCATAAAAGGGAAACTGTCTCACATTCCAATCAATCACGTGCGAATTTATGTGGCATTAATTGTACCACATTCCATACCCACGAACCCCTAAATTAGCGCGAATTTATTACGAAAATTAAAGACAATATTTTACGAAAAAAGAAACCGTCCTTTCATTTATTTTCTTCTGAATTTTCCCTCATTTCACACTACAAGAATTGATGCTTTCTGCGACGGAAATTTCCATCGTAATTGGTGCTTTTTTCCCTCGCGAAAGCCTACCGCGACGGAAATACTTTCGTCGCAACGTCCGTCGGAGAAAACGCGTCGCGGTAGCCTATCGCGACGGAATCGTTCCGTCGCTGTAGAAACTTATTGCGACGGAATCTTCTTCCGTCGCGGTAGGATTCTACGGCGACGGAATGCGTTCCATCGTGATAGGTATCTATCGTGACGGACCTATATTCCGTCGGGATAGGTATCTTCTGTGACGGATGTATATTCCGTCGCGATAGTTATCTACCGCGACGGACTTTGGTTCCATCGCGATAAGTTTCTACGGCGGCGGAACATTCCGTCGCCTTAGTGCTTCAGAATATTTTTTTTGTTTTTTTATTTTATGTAGGTATTTCATTCTTTACCAAAATACTTCAATACAAAATAAGTTTAACATTAGCCATCAACACAAAAGTTTAAATACCAAATGTTATTAATTCAATACAAACAAATTCAACATAAAAGT
>JBBMKA010000015.1:10481075-10499714 GCA_037833695.1 Sechiopsis laciniata
GTATGTATGTGTATATATATATGTATGTATATGTATGTGTATATATATATGTCTATATATATATTATATAATTTTGTAACAAAGTTAAGGAAAATAAGTGTTGGACGACTATTCTTTGTTTTTCACCAGCTTGACTCGGATCGCTTTTCATATTTCAAGTCGAGTTTGAGAGGCACGCGTAGCCGCCGTAGAGTATCGGGTCCAATTTTGGCGTTTTGAGGCATTAGAAGTTGGAAAAGCTTAGAATGAGCACTTTAGGCTTGGAAATTGTAGAACTTTTGGATTTCGGCCAAGGTAAGGGCATTCTTCATCCAACTCTTGGCTTAAAATGATAGCTAGCATGTGATAAGTATGACTCTCGAGTGGGTTCATGGCTAATTGACTGATTGATATTCCTGTTGCTATGGTACTTGGATACCTGGTAGATACGACATGCGTGCATAATAGACTTGTTGACTGTCTCGTACATATTGTTTATTGGATGAGAATATCTTGTATTTGTAAGGCTCTATTAGGTGATCATGTTATAGATGTTACCCATGGATACTCTAGTTGTTTTGATTGAGAAATCCTGATAGGTAAACATGTTGTAAATGTTACACCTAGATAGTAATTTATGATGCATGTGTTAATCATAGAAGAAATCATTGTTGTTGAGGGGTTTGTGCCCATTGTTGTTGAGGGGTTTATGCCCATTGCTGTTGAGGGGTTTTGTGCCTATTGTTGTTGAGGATTTTCGTGCCCATTGTTGTCCAATGGTTTTGTGCCCATTAATGTTGAGGGGTTTGTGCCCATTGCTGTTGAGGGGTTTTGTGCCCATTATTGTTTTTGATAAATTATGTCTATTGCTCTTATAAATGTGTTTATTGATTCTGTACAGGGATCCTTACTGAGTTAAAGCTCACCCTTTCATTCTGTAATTTCCCACAGGTACTCATAAGCTGTGTCGGGATGGCTGATTGGAGCTGAGTTGACTATGGAATGTCGTCGTTATTACAAATAGAGTTTTACTTTATTTTTCCTTCCGCATGAACTGAGTTTCAGGCATGATTATTATCATAATTGAGTTCATATGTTTTAAATATTTTTCTCAAGGTACCCTACTACCACTTAGCTTGAATTTCAAACTCATAATTATGTTCTTTTATCAAAATGAAAATTGATTTAAGCATGCCTTGTTCAGATTGTTTTAAAGACCATGTATCTAGAGTAAGGGAATAGGTTGAGACCCTAGTTTGGGTCGGGTCTTTACAAAAACAATAAGGCCACCGACTAGATATGATGAAGCAAACTATGTTGGTTATGCCTTTAACTGTTATAACTCATATGAGTTCAAAGAATCCACCTCGTACAAAATGGTAATGAAATTTCCTGATTCGGCCAAATGGTTACAAGCAATGCAAAATGAATTGACATCACTCAAGAAAAATGAGACTTGGAAACTCGTACAAGACAGAGTGAACAAAAAATTGTTGACTGCAAGTGGATCTTCAAGATAAAACCAAGCTTGGGAAGGATGGAAAATCCTAGATTCAAAGCAAGACTCGTTGCAAAAGGTTTTACACAGATCGAAAGAGTGGATTATAATAAAGTCTATGCCCCAGTTGTGAGGCATACCTTAATTTAGAGCTATGTTATCTATGGTTGTTCAATTTGATTTGATATTAGAATAGCTAGATGTGACAACCACATCCTTTATGGAAATCTAGATGAAAGGATTCTTATGAGGCAGCCACATGGTTTTGAAGTTAAAGGAAAGTAAAACCATGCATGTCTCTTGCAAAAATCGATATATGGATTGAAATAATCCCCTCAACAGTGGAACAAAAGATTTGGCAACTTCATTAGATCACAAGGCTATAACAGAAATTCCTATGATTCATGTGTGTATAAAAGAATTGTTAATGCAAAGGATTTTGTTCTCCTATTACTCTACGTTGATGACATGTTGATTTCATCAAACAACCAAGATGAAATAATCAAACTAAAGCAGCAACTGAGTAGTGAATTCAAAATGAAAAATCTTAGAAAAGCTAAGAAAATACTTGGAATGGAGTTAAACAAAAGCATAAAAGATGGTACCATCTCTATCACTCAAAAGGATTATATGAATTCTATTGTGAGACATTTTAACATGGAGACAAGCAACCCAGTTAAGACACCGTTGGCACAACACTTCAAATTATCAGGAAGTCAATATCCAATTACAAAAGAAGAAATTGAGGACATGAAAAATGTACCGTATTCGAGTCTAGTTGGAAGTCTTATGTATTCCATGATTACTTGCAGACCCGATCTTGGACACTCCATGAGCATGTTAACTCGATATATGAGTAATCCAGGAAGATCTCATTGGGAGGCATCCAAATGGGTAGTTAGATTTCTGAAGGGTTTAGTTTCGAAAGGACTGATATACCAGAACAGTAAAAATTTTGAAAACCCAATTACTGGTTTTGTAGACTCCGATTATGCAGCAGATCTAGATAAAAGACGTTCACTCACAGCTTACATTTTCACTTTGTTTGGAAATGCGATAAGCTAGAAACCGTCTTTTCAAAATGTGGTGGCTTTGTCTTCAATAGAGGCAGAGTATATAGCTCTTGCAGATTCAGTCAAGGAGGTTATGTGGTTGAAAGGGCTGATTCATGAAATGTGTGGGTTCGAAAGTAATGTCGTGATACACTGCAATAGTCAAAGGGCTTTAGCTCTATGAAAGAATCTAACATACCACAATCGCACAAAACATATTGATGTGCATTTCCATTACGTGAGAGAAGCCGTGCAAGAAGAAAATGTATTTTTATGCAAAATAAGTATCACTCATAACCCTGCATATCTATTGACTAAGGTCTTGACAGCTAAAAGGTTTGAATACCTTTCTGGTTTGTTGAGATTGGGCTATGGTTGACTTCTGCTACATCTTGTAGAGTGGACGCAGTTGAGTGTGAGCTGATTTTTTTTTTTTTAGGAAGAATGTGCGTCAAAGAGGGTGATTTGTTGAAATATTTGCCGTGCTCAAACCTTTCTATTTTGACCCTTTATTTACCTTTTTACCCTTACTGTAATAATAGAGTCATCTTCTACAAATAGCCTTGGATTCTCCCTTCTAAAGTTGTATCTCTCATTTTGCAAATTCTCAATAATAAGTTTTTGCTCTCTATTCCACAGTGGATTAAGCATATTGATGAACCACTATAACTCCATGTGTTTTAGTCTTCGTTTTCTTTAATTCACTTCTCTACTTTGTGCATTTTTGTTTTGTTTCTCTAAAACTGCTTTAGAGTTTCGTTTTAGGCTGCTCCTTCGATCTCGTTGCAGTTCTCTGAATCAACAAAAGTGATGAGTTCAATCATGGCCACCTACCTAAGAATTAATTTCTTACGGATTTTCTTGACATTTAAATGTTATAGGGTCATGCGGCATGTCTTGTGACATTAGTCAAGGTGCGCGCAAGTTGGTCCGGAAAATCACGAATATAAAAAAATAATTATTGCGGTCAATATTATGTTATGTAAGTAACATTTTTTTATTCTCAAGTACAAAATTTGAGTATTATTGAAATGTTGGAGATTTAAACTCAACATATGTGGAATTTCAAGGGTAAAGGAGTACTTATTTTAAAGCATACAGATCAAATAAAAACTACCTTTCAAACATAGAGACTAAGTGTATTTTCTCCAAAGAATTTATTAGGTAGTTAAAAAGAGTTGGGCTAGCAACAAAAAAAAAAAAAAAAAAGTTACCGATTTGGAATCTTGGGTAGCTTAGTTTTGTTAGAGTTAAAAAAGAAAAAGGGTATGAAACACATTATATAAGATGGGAGTGTTTGTTTACCTAGGATTTAGATGGAAGATTTATTAATTCTCCTTTGAAAATTTACATTTTAATAATTTTTTATTAATTTCTTCTCATTTTTAATTTTAAAAATAACTTATCACCATTTTTAATTATTTGATTTATGATCAATCAATTATTTCAAATCAATGAAAATAAGTGTTTTGAAATGAAAATTGAAAAGAATAAATGAATGAATGGGTACAAAAGAGGAGGAGGAAAGAGAAGAGATTGGGAAGCTGAAGTGGAGGTAGTAGAGTAGAGTACTGTGTGTAATGTGTATCATCTTTTTTTCTCTTAAATAAAATTCTGCCATTTCACCCCCTATCCTTTCTGGGTTTCCCCTTTTCCATCGTCCTCAATCTGTGAGTTTTTTTCTTCTTTTCCCACATGGGTTTTCTTTCTTAATTTCTGGGCTTCTTTTATTTGTTTGGGGCTTTGAGTTTATGCCTGAATGATTGATTATTAACAACTTTTGTGCCTTTCACAGCCATGCTTCTCAATTGTTTCTTTATCTTCATTTTTTTTTTAATTTTTGGGGTCTGTAACGCCCTAGCTGAAACTCAAAGTATGGTTTCCTGTTTTGTTGATTTTTGGAGATGAACTTTACTGTTATTGCTGCCCACGTTGGAGCTTCCTTTTCTGTTTTCATTATTGGCTTTCAGATCTTAATTTAATTTTACCAATTTCTTTTTCACTCTTCAATTCCATAATTCAACAATGGACTAGTTCAAGGCTATGTAATCTGTACATGCGTTGAGATAACGAGATTTGAAAGAAAACATTTCTAATTTGAGTTTCATTCTCAAAATTTTGGAGTCACAATGTGTTTGTCTTGATAGTGTCAACAATGTGAGAATCCTAGCTTCTAGGAGTGTTCATAATAAAAGGTCTGGTTCATGATGTAACGCACTGCAACTTTATTTTCTATATCCATAGATATATTTACTTGAACTTGAATAAAAATGCGGAATCAAATGAACCTGTGGTCTGGTCGGACCTGCGTTGTGAAGTTAAAACATTAAGCTTGTAAGCTGTTCATGTTCATGTTCATGTCTTGATGTGGGTTGTAAGATCTGTTTAGTTTTTGGATACTGAAATGCCTCCTCTACTGTAGTGGGTGAAGGGAACGAGCATCTTCTTACAAATCTTCTTTCATCATAGGCCCAATGATCAAGGGTTCATAACCCTTTTGAAACTGGAACCTCCTTTTTCTACCAGGTATTAAGTATCCTGCAAATTGTTGGTTGAATGATTAGGTGATATTCTCAGTTTTGGTCTTGATGCATGTTGAAGGGTCAAGTCAAGAGATTTTCATATATTAGGCAAAAGGGTCATCAACCTTCTGAGGATGGATTGTCTCATGAATCTGTCATTGTCTATGTACATCTTTAGCCATACTGGTAATTTATTCTGCTTTCTGTCCATGTAACAGGTTGTAGAGGGGCTTCAGCTGCATTTTCAATTTTCTTTCTCACCAAAATGAAACTGAAGCTTGGATCCAAGAAATGGAAATCCATGGTCCCTCGTTTGAAAGGAAAATCATCAGCTCTCTCTTTTTGTTTATTTTCCAAATCTAAGTCAGTTAAATATGGTCCAAGCAAAACACCAGTTTATCTAAACGTGTACGATTTAACCCCTATGAATGGTTACGTCTATTGGGCAGGCCTTGGTATCTTTCACTCTGGTGTAGAAGGTAATGTTACAGGCTTATATTTTGCAATTCCAAAACCAGTTGTGATCTGAACATCAGAAAGTTAGTAATACATCTTGTGAATCTTATTCTTTTCTGAATGTGAAATGTATGCATTGTGCAGTCCATGGTGTAGAATATGCATTTGGAGCTCATGATTATCCATCCAGTGGTGTTTTTGAAGTCGAACCTCGACAATGCCCGGGTTTCAAGTTCAGGAGGTCAATTTTGATTGGCACAACCTGCCTTGATCCTCATGAAGTCAGAGAGTTCATGGAGCAACGCTCCTCGAGCTACTATGGCGATACGTATCACCTCATTGTCAAGAACTGCAATCATTTCTGCAAGGACGTCTGTCATCAATTGACTGGGAAATCAATTCCAAAATGGGTAAATCGACTGGCTAAAATAGGTACCTTTTCTATCTTTTTCCAGCTGAATTTGATAATGTGAATGCTCATTCTATTCATTTTATTCCAAAAACTTTCCACCTACAGTACAATTTTCATTAGATATAAGAACCTAACATCTAACATATACTGTTGCAATACATTGATTCTCAAAAGTTCTTTAGTCTTTGATTTGCTTGTTTGGCTAGTTTCCCTCATCCTACTTCTATTTATTAAGGAAGTTTAACAAGTAACCTTCTGCAAACTGCCACTTGCTTTCAAATCATTGTAGTATTATGACATATGGGTTAAATTAAATGCAAGGAGTGGATTTAGAGATCGACTGAAAAGAATCAACATTACAGGTTCCGTTTGTAATTGCATACTCCCTGAGTCCCTTAAAATATCTGCCGTGAGACACGATCCCACGTACCCGCCATACGAGACCGAGAAGACGAAGTTGAGGAATGCTTTCAGTTGCTTGTCGTCTATATCGAATCGACAGAAGCAGCTGTCTTCATGTTCATTATTTCTACAGTCACCATTGAAAGGCTGGGAGTTGAAGAAGTCCAGCAGTGAACCCTCCTCTCATGCCTCAAAGGATTGGTGAGAAAATTTGTTTGTACTAAATACCTTTTTTCAAGGAAGAGAATGGGAATTTATAATTTGATTTCACATAATTTGTTTGGAGATAGCTTGCTGAGTAGATGCAGGCAAATCTCTGTTGGATGACAAACCATTAGCCTTGCAGTGTAAATGTATCTGTTTTTGGATCTTATCAATGAATGGTCTTTATCATACTTTGATAATTATGTCTAGTCTCTAAATTCCTTGGAGTTTAAGTTGTAATTATGTTTAGGTTTTGCTGTTAGTATTTGACTAAATCGTGACTTTATTGGACATAGCTAATTGGTACTATATGATGGGTGGATGACAAAAGAAAGTGGACAATTAAACCAAATAGAGTGACAAAACAAAAGATTTGTTTTCTCAGGCTGTCTTATTTTGTTTAGTTGTTCACATTCGATTGTCGTTTGTTTGTTTTATGGTAATAATGTTTTATTTAATTAGCATGTCACTTCCATAATTTTAGTTGATGTCAGTTAATCTTGTTGATAAAAACTACATAGAATTATGATTTAAATTTTAGTCGTTTACATAGAATAAGTACAATATTAAATCATTTTTTTTTAAAAAGTACAATGTTAAATTCTTAATTAGTTAAACAATGGAGATAAGGAAGAAAGAAGGAAACTTTCAAAAGCTTTTCTTGTGGAAGTTCTTAAAAGGTGTGGATTAAAACTTTTGACCCTCAAGAGGTAAACAATGTCTTCACAATTGAACTAAAAGTTTTTTTTTTTTTTTTTTTTTTTTTTTTTTTTTTTTTTTTTTTTTTTTTTTTTTTTTTTAACTATAAGTAATATTAAGTGATGAAACAAAGAACACTAGAGATAGATGGTTTCTAACATTTTTTCTTTTTTAAATTCAAAAAATGGTCGTGAGAAGAGTTTTGAAATTCCCATAATTTGTATAAGGTTAATTAGGGAGATACTACTTTTAGAGAAAATAATAAACAAATGTCTATACTTCTGAGGAATTTAAATTATTTTTTAAATCTAAAAATCTAGAATTAATTAGTTAAATAAATATAATGTAAAAATATAGAATTAACTAGTTAAATAAATATAATGTAATTGATCATTGTATCCTTCCTATTAATTGATTTAGAAAAAAAAAAATTGTTTAATCATTTTATTATATATTTATTTTAACCACCTTTCAAAAAACTTTTTAAAAAAAACCTAATATATAATATCTAAAATCAAAAGAGGCAAATACAAAAATCTTTTAGAAAATAAAAAATTGGAGCTTAAAAATGATTTTATAAATTCCCACAGACGACCTTACATTCGTTCACATATTCATACATAGAGTCGGATTGACGGTTGATTTGATATGTTTGTTGGAAAAAATAAAAGTTAATAATGATTAAATACACACCCGATATGAAATCGATGGAATGATTATTTTTGGGCAGGCAGGAAGCTTCCATGCATGTACGCATATAGACATCCTTAGATATTCTTATGTGAAAACCCAAAGGTCAATATCAACCTTTCTTTTCCCTTCTTCAATCGATTACATACGCCTCCATCGTTCTTAAGCTTTCTTTCTCTTTCAGACTGCAAATGGCAAAAGATTTGTCAACTAAGTCTATTGTGGTGTCCTCTTCGTTGGCAATACTATGGTTTGTTACAAAACAATTCAGACAGAGGTGCCTCTTCTCCTCGACAATATTTCGATAAGTTTGTGCTCGGAACTAGTTAGGCATCATCCACATCAGCGCGATGTATATATTTTATTCTAATATTTGAGAGATAACTAAACTCAAGTATCTTAGTGTGTACATCTCAAAACGTCGGGACTGTTCGTGCTATACATTTCGATGTGTACAGGTACAACTTCTGCAAGGATGTAGTAATCATTATACATACCCTTGGAAACCTGTCGTACATTAAGTTTACATCTATGTCCTTCGTCAATGTAATTATTTTGCATTTTTTCGAAACGTTTTATCTTAATAGAGGGAGATAGCGACTATCGCCAAACTTTCACCAATGTCGAGCATAGTTGCAATTAAATTGATAAGTTGACTAATTGACACATCATAAGCTATTTCAACCGACGTAATCTTATAACTAGAATAGATGTCTCTTTCATCCTAAACTCCGTTAAAGACAACCATGAGGGGCATAACTTCAATTGTGCGACCAATATCATTAAGATGTGGAATTCAGTGAGTTGTAGTCTACTGGAGATCAGCAGGTATGGGAGCCATGTTGATAATTTCTCTGTGCATTTTGCTTTAGCTGGGAGTATGGAATTGATCGGCGTTAAGGCTAGGAATTCTTAACAATATTTGCTGCAGCGAATGTGCAAGTAGTCGGGCGTGGGAAAGGGGATTTTTGTTAATCACGCTTCCATTGATTGTGGTTACAATGCCAATGGAAGATCGATGGAGAGAATTATGGATTTTTTATATGATAATATAAAGTTTAATATCTGCGTTCAAACTAATAAAAATAGGAATAATAATCATTTTTGTTTTTAATTATAATAGAATGTAACTAGTATCAAGCTTTTTTTAAAAAAGAAAAATAATAATAATAATAAAATCTAAATGTGCTAATAAGAAGATTAGAGTTGAACGAATTTGATTTTTAAAATAATTTGAATTAGCATGAAAATTGAAATATTAGAAGGTGGTTATGACATAAGATTCTCCTCTTTGATTTGAAGTTTTACTCTAACGTTTTATTTTTTAATGCTCATGAAATGTAGACATTCCATAATTTTGTAACAAAAAAAAAAGTAACATTTCTTACTAATACCCTTTGTATGAACAATGTGATTCATCAATTAATTAATTATCAATAAAAATCAGATTAAGCTTATGAATGGTTTATATCCATAAAAGGACTAAGAATGTTTGTCTCCTTGGACATTTTCCATCTAAAATATATATATAAATAAAGCAAATGTTTGATCCAATGACTATGGAGTGAGATGAAGATCAATTTATTTCATCTTTGAATCTTGTTTAATATTACATCATAAATAAAATGTATTAATTCAAACTAACAATCCATAACAAAAATGCTCATCAATCCATGATATCAAAAGAGAGGATAAGGCAAAAAAAGAAAGAAGATCATAGATGTACGATAATTGACATATATCAGGAATCCTAAAACTCTTTGTTTCATAGTTACTTGGAATTTCTTTCATTGGCTACTATTAGTGAGGTGTGTCAATAATTTAAAAACGAGATAAAGAAAAGGGAGCCCTGAACTGATTGGCATCGTCCAATTGCCCTGGTCCTTTTCAATTGCAGGCCAATCTATAGAGGTCAAATTTTGAGAACATGGGAGCTATGGAATTTGGAGTATAGCGATCATGGAGAACGAGTGAATGTTTGGAATACAAACAAAGTGTTGTAGAATCCCACATTGGTTAAATAAAGAGTAGATCTTGGATTTATAAAGAAAGACAAACATCTCTATTGGTATGAAGCATTTTGGGTGAAACCAAAAACAAAGTCATGAGAACTTATGCCCAAAGTAGACAATGTCATACCAATGTAGAGACTTGGGTTCGATTTGTCGTTCCTTAACAGTGAGAGGGACATAAAATCAAAGCGATGAACAACCAACGTGTAGCTCGGTGATCTAGACGAGTCGCCTCTAACAGATTTTTTCTTAGTTTGAATTTCGATGATATGATGATATCCTAAAAAAGACAGAGAATCAAAAGATCTTGATAGAAGTTGTTTTGAAAATGACACATATCTGTGTTGCTTGGCGTTGGAGAAGTTGCTGTTTTATCCACCATTTGGGGAAAACCAGAATTTCGGTAGGCCTTACTAGCTACACACCTTCAGAGCCAACAGGACATCAATTTGGCGATTTAGAAATAGTATCTCACATTGTAAACTTTAAAGGGTGGGTGAGAAGTATGATAATCAAATCATAGCAAACGAGTTTCGAAAGCGACGGAAAAGAAGGTTAGATAAGAAGGAGAAGATCAACATATCAAATGGGACCTAAATAAAAATGGCATCTACCACCAAAATAAACTAACGAGAACAGAAATCTAATGGTAATGATTGAGAAAACCAATCAGAGATTAAACTGAATTCTTACAAGATTCAACCTAGTAACAATGATCATTTATCTTTATAAACAATGATAGAGTGAGGTTTTATTCTCAGTTCTTTTGGGAACAAATTCCCTTTGCTATGCATATTATAATTATCCTTGAGATATATAGAGTATGTGCTATGAATATTTTCAAATGAACAGAAAATTTGCCTACTAAATCTAAAATTGAAATCTATATCAGCATGATATCCAGTTCTTATGAGTGCTAATCAAAGCCGAGAGAAGACCAGCGCAAGAAATTAAGAGCGGACCTGAAAGCCGGCCATTGCCATCACGGATATCAGCCAGCGCCATGAATCCATCGGCAAAATCTTGAACAATCGAAAGCCTCTTCATCAACTTCTTCGCCTGCAACTTCTTCATTTTCTCTTCCTCGTCCCGATGTCCATTTCCCCTAGTCGCCGCAATCTCAATACTCTTTTCCAAGCACGCCTCGTCTTGAACAATCCGATTCAAATCCCTAAATTTCAACGAAATACTTCCAATATAGCCGATGAATTCCGCCCACGCACTGATCTTCTGCAGGCGACTGGAGTGTCGTTTATCAATCAAACCAGATTTAGCCAGCCAAACGAACTGTTCGATGAAGAAATAGAAGCCCTCACAGCCATACGCGACGATCGCGAGCACTAGTTCTTGGCAAGATTCGAAATGCGAGTTTCTGAGAGCGTTGAGGTCCTGGACGAACTTGCCGAGGCGGAAGGCCTTGCGGCTGACGCCGACGCTGGACTCGAAGCTCTTGAGACGGTGAGTGAGAGGAAGGGATTCGGGGAGGGTGGAAGAGGAGAGGATGATCTTGGTGGCGTACCGGGAGATTTTCAGGAGCTTGTCGACGCCGTCTCTTTTGGCGAGGTAAGCTTCCAGGTGATTGAGGAAATCTCTTTGTTTCTTAGTTGACGAGGGCGGAGATTTGGTTGCCATGGCGGTGCTAGCGTCGGAGAAATGTCTACGAATTTGACCGGAAGAAGAGAATCAAAACGACGACGGTTTGTTATCTTGGTTTAGTTTTGCGTGCCAAAAGATGAAGTCCACAAGATGACGGGAAGAAGTCAGAAAAATAACCTTTTTTTTTTTTTTTGAGAAATACCATCTTCATTCAACCAGCTCCTATAAGACCATTACAATCTTTCCCACTTATTCCAAAGTAGGAAGCTACATGACTACATACTTCCTCTTTTGGGCTAATGGTTCCTAATAACTTCATCAACCCTTCCTTTCTCGTTTAAAGAGGTGTTGAGAATCACGGTAGCATCCTCCTGACTAAATATATCTTGCATTACCTTCGCCTTCCATCTCGAATCAAATCACCAACACCTTTAATCTTTCACTCATTGTTAATCCCGTCAATAAAAAGATTTCCTTCACGATTAATCCAAGGATCTGAATCAGTATAGACTTTTCTCTCGTTTCCTATTTTTCACTTGTACCCTTCCTTGAATAGTTCTCTACTCCAAACAATGCTTCTCCAAGCCAAAGGGAGACCACTCCCTATGTCGCCGCGTTCAAGAAATCTTCATGTTTAAGGTATTTTCCTTTTAGGACTCTACTTAGAAGACTATTTAGAAGGATCCTCTAACTATACTTAGCTAATAAGGCTTGGTTGAAATTAAGGTTCCTAAAACTCAAACCATCTTTCCCTTTACTATTACTCAACTTTTTTCAACTATTCCAATGCATTTTCCTCTTGTTCCCCTCTTCCCCCACAAAAAACGAGCACCAAGGTTCTCCAAATCTTCATTGAAGGATTTGGTCAATCTAAATCAATTCATTGTGTAGGTAGGAATAGCTTGGCCAACCGCTTTGATCATGACTTCCTTCCCCCTCTAGAAAGCATTTTACCTCTCCAGAATTGAAGGCATTTCTTCAACCTCTCCTTGTTAAACCAAAAGAGGGCATTTTTATCTCTATTGTTTTACAAGGGCATATCAAGGTGAACTCCTAGATTATTATTCATCCTCACTCCTACATGGTTGCTTAAATTCTCTCTCCTTTTTTTTTCTTACATTCTCGCTCAATTAAATAACTGACTTATCATAATTCACTATTTTGGCTCGAGGCATGCTCATAACAAGTTAGGATATCTTTAATCTTTCCTTCCTAGTTAAAAAAGTTAATCTGAACAACATACTTGGTGAAGTGATGCACATCTCCACCTTTTTAATCCATAAGGATTGCCAAATTAAAAAAATGGTATTAAGTTCGACGATGAAAAGGTTTGGTAACATAAAGTTTGAAATAATTTTGAAAAACTAGAATTTAGTTCATATGATTGGAAGCAAGTTTGAATTTAATTTATAACTTTAAAAATTACAATTTAGTTTTTTTTAGAGTGACAAATTAGTTATTATGGTTTAATAAAAGCTAAAAAATAGTTTTGAATTAAATAGATAGAAATTCGTTATTCATGCGTCAATCATAATTATGTGAGTTAAGTAACGGAACGTCAAACTATTTTTAAATTTCTATCAAAGCATAGGGACTAAAAATTGTAATTTTTAAAATCATAAGAATTAAATTTAACTTTCTCTATATTATAAAAACTAAATTCTAGTTTTTAAAATTATACGTATTAAACTCTAACTTCCTTCAAAATTTAGGGACTAAATTTATAATATACCAAAACAAAACAAATTAACAATGAAAATGGAACAAATCATAAGTTAGGGTGTGTTTGTTTTTCACACACAAGAGTGGAGTGGAGTGGAGTGAAAGATAATGAAATTGTTAACTACTCGTTTGGGGATTAAAATTAATAGAAGTTGAGTAATCAACTACTTGTTTGAGGATTGAGGTTAAGAGTGATTGATTTTTTTTTTTTTTTAATGTGGTTGAAGTAAATAATAACAATTATGTACTTATAATTAAAAATTATGAATTTTAATTATTCGCCTCAATTGTTCTTGATTGATCTTAAAAAATATTTTTATATTTTTTAATTTAATAATAATTCAAATTGAAAATTTTAAATTCGTGACATTTTAGTTCATTGACACACATATACACCTTTAAGATAATTAAAAACTATCATATTGAATTATCAATCAACTTTTAGTTTTATATTTTGTTACTAAACATATTAGTAACATGAATTAAACAAAAAATAATAAATTTTAAAATTTTGGACTAAATTTACCATTGTATAGACGGTTAAAATGTAAATTATTAAGGAAGTAGTAAAAATATATTTACCAGAAACTTGTAAAAATATATTCTTCTAAAAAATAAAAAAAATAAAAAGTAGTAGGATATAATCGTTTTATTAAGCAAAAGTAAACAAAATATATTATATAATAGTTAAAATATTTGTTTCCTAACACAGAAATAAAAGAAAAAATTTTCTAACTTCAAAATATTTATTTATTTTTCTTACCTAACTTTATTAAATTTTGTTTCTTATTTTTATTATTTTTTAAAATATTAACTACTAGAAAAATAAAATAACTAAAATGTCAATTTAATCTACTTTTAATTTTATTTTATTTTGATTCTTTTAATTTTAAATATCACATTTTAATCTTTATAACTATAATACAACTAAAATTTAGTATTTTTTATTAATTTATTATTATATTTCATTTGCAAATTTGTTCTTATTATTTTTTCATAATTTTAGAAATATGTTTATACGAAATTTTTTATTAAAAAAAAAATAAGTTTTTTATGAATTAAAATTATTATTAATTGATAATTTTTTATGAAATAATTCATTTCAAAATCGAATTCCGTGTTAAATTAGATTACAACCAAGCTAACACATTAACTTTTTCAATAGAGTTAAAATTGTTTTTAGAAATAAATATTTTAATATTAATGTTAGCCGAGATTAAAAGATAAGTTTGATGAGATTTAATGTGGAATTTAATAAAAAAGTTTTTTTTAAATATATATATAGAGAAATTCGAAGAGCGGTTAAAGAGTGATCGAAGAGGAGTTAAAGAGTGATGGTTTACTACAAAAAAAACAAACGAACAATTGTTGAGGAGTGGTTATTACCGCTTCTTATGTCCAAAAACAAATATGCCCTTAGAAACTGAGCAAAAAGGTTTTTTTTTTTTTGAATCAGCGGTAAGGTCACTAACTTTGTAACCTTATGTACTAAAATAAAATACAAACTTTGTAATCTTATTGCACAAGTAATTTATTGAATGTGTTAATAAAGTCTATAGTTCGAATTTTTCAATTTGTCAATTTGAAACATTCATTATTATTATAAAGGTTGAAATCTGAGATATTAATTATTATTATAAAGGTTGATGACTAAAAAAATCAAAGGAATCCATAAACATGGTGTTATAATTATTTGGTTTGCACTTAAATAATAACATGAAATTAAATGTTAATTTGCTAAGTAGATTAAAAGGTGTTTAAAATTAATTAAATACATTATAATCTAAGTTAATTAAAAGAATCAATTAACAAATTAAAAATTAGGTTGAATTAGTTTTATAACTAATTGATGGTTTAATTAAGTGGAACCAATTTTATTTAACTCATGTGCACCTTATTTGAAATCTATATAAATGTCATTGCATTTATTATCATTAAGCATTTTGATTGTAGAGTTTACATTTGAGAGGAATTTATTTAGTAAGTTTGCATTTAATAGTTTGAGGGAGAAATCAAAATAAGTGTGAAGTTATTTTGAGAAAAAAAAGAAAGAGGGACCTATTGGGTATAGAGAAAAAAAAAAAGAGAGAGAAAAGAGGGAGCACTTTACTCCCTCCCCTTTGTGCGCCAGAGAGAGTAAGAAGAAAATCCCATTTTTGGGGTTCTCCTTGCTTGTTGCCAACAGCCAGGCTGCCGACTGCCATCATTTTCCGGCAAGGTAAAGCCGCCGCTGCCGGTAGTAAAGTCTCCGATCAATTTGTGCAAAGATCCATTGAGATTTTAGAGTTTTTGGGTGAAAGAGGCTTGAAGGAGGAGGAGTAGTTTCTTGGAGCAATCTTGGGTGGTTTCTCTTGACAAAAGTTGAAGAAGTGGTTAGAATCCTTCTCAAACCAACAAGATGGTTCCCATTCTTTTCTCTCACACTTAGTGTAATTTGATTTCTCTAGGTTTATAGGTCAAATGTAGTTGTGATAGCCTTGTATTTTGTTTGTTGTTGTAATCTTGAACATTGGAACATATATGTCTAATAATATTGTCTCGCTTAAGTCGAAACTTAGGCAAAGTGGAATAGGGTTTACGCACTGAACCACTCTAAATACTTGTGTCAATCTCTTTATTTTCTGTGTTTATTTTGCTAATTCAAATCTTTATAGTTATTGAAAATTTATTAAAGAATATGCAAAACCTTCTAATGTTGAATTTAGAAATTAGCCTTTGAAGTAAAGAATGTGGCGAAATTATTTTAACACATGGGCTGACATATATGGGAGCTACGGGCAGAACTCCCAAAAATTTAAAATTTTATTATTATTATTATTATTATTATTATTATTATTATTATTATTTGTATATAAAAGTGATATCATTCATATTATAATACTATTTATAACTAGAATTTAAAAAAATAAAATAAAATAAAAAAAACTATTCATACATAGATATAAAATAGTGGTCCTCAGATTTTGAAATTTTTTACTTTTGATGTCTAAAAAATAAACTCTCATATTTTAATTTTAGATGCATATAAAATGGTGGGTTCCGAAATTTTAAAAATGCTTTTGCGTTTTTTTATATACCGACGAACTTATCCATATTTTATGATTATTTATATAACCCCTTCATATCAAATCCAATTATCATTAAAAGGAAAGTCATATTATCGTGTATAACTTGACAATCATCATATTATAAATTTATATCTCTTTTCGTTTAATATTGTTGAATAAAAAAAATAATTAATTAAATTTAGAAAATAATTATAAATATGATTACTTTAAAAAAAAAAAAATTAGCAATAGGTATTAATAATAAATATTGTATTAATAATAAACAATATTGTATAAGTGATTATTAATAATACAATATTGAAACGTATTAATGACTATAAATAAAAATATTTTAAAATTTGACTACATTTGTAATTATTTTGTTAGAATGGTTCATCAATTATAATTTTTCTAAGAAAAAGAGAAATTCTGAGGATTGTCTACTTTTTGAAAAATAAACTATCAGATATCTACCCATTTTTTGCATTTAAATTCATGTCTACCTAGAACAGAGAGGGATTTTTATTCTCCACAATGCCCTCCATGTCTTACGGAGTTTACCTAATTAATAATCAATCAAGCCTACATTTGAGGAGACCTTTTAAAAATTTTGAAAAAATTTGTGAAATAGCGTGAGATTTCTTCTTCCATAACCACCTTCAATATCTAATTATTTTATTTTGAATATTTTATTCTTTTTTAATGAAATTCAATTTAAGTTTTTTAAAAAAAAAGAAAAAAAATCATATTTTATATTGAATAACTACTATATCTCATATTTTAGTGTTAATTCAAATTAAAATTCGAAAAATCTCTATATAAACAATATTGAATGACACAAATATGAATTTTTAGAAAAAAAAGTTATGTGGCCTAATCAAATTCTCAAAGAGTTTGTTAGAGTGTATTTATAATGGGATTATGAAACAAATTAAAAAATAAATGCACTAAAAGGATAAAATTGTCATTTATAATATATTCATTTAATTACTAAATTCCAGACTATTAGATGTAGACATAAATTTAAACAATCTAGAAGAGTAAACATTTCATGTTTATTAAAAATTAAAAATAAATAAATAAATAAACTAGACATTTGTCTAATTGCCCAAAAAAAAAAAAAAACTTAGGTTGGACCTTTAAAATCACGGACCAAGCCTACTCGAGCTTGGAATGTTCGGCCCAAAAGCCGCAGGCCTTTAGTAATATAAATATAAAATGAACAACTATTGATATATCGTTTCAAGAGTAGATGGCACCCTCTTAACCAAAAAAAAAACTTATTTTTTTATTACGAGACACTAAATAAATAAATAGATCTTTTTAAAAAAATTGTTCATCTTTCTAGATATAGATATGAGATTCTTCTCTTAAGTCACATGTTCTTGAGTAGCCGAAAACGTGAAAAGTGCTATATTTTTGCTTTCACATCTAGCTCAGGATTGAAACCAACAAGACGAACTCAATTAATATATGGTGTGACTTAAAATTAACCCACTTACAAATTGAAATTTGATATCCTCCCAACTTTGTTAAAATTTAGAAAGTTTCATGGGGATAGCCTCATGAAACTTGGTATTTATTTAATTGCTAAAATTTAGAAAGTTTCATGGGGATAGCCTCACAATTGCAAATCATATATAATATATTTTAAAATTAATTTTTAACCGATGATATATATCTTAACTAAAATCTATGTAATTCTTTATGGTCCATGTTCTAATTATTGAACTAATAAAAATGTACCCTATCTAAGAGATCAACATAATTTGACATGACATTGAATAAAATGATATCTCAAATTATAAAGGAGAATTAAAAGTTGACATGTCATTTTAGAAATGGGTATGACTTGCTTATTTTTGAGCTAGCTATGTATTTTCTTCAACCATTTAAAATTTTACCGTGCTAAATCAACTAACATTTGTTTAATAAACACGACACAAAGTACAGATAACCAATAATCAGAAATCAAAACTCACCAACATAATCGAATATTTCAATGTTTAAACACAAAATAGACAAGATTGATTTATTAAAAAAGAAAATTAAAAAATAATAATAATCTGAACATAATCATGTTCAAACTATTCATGAACCTCCCACGTGAGAAATTGTGTGGTCTGCAAAGCTTAGAAAGAATAATAATGTTCAAGAAGACAACCCATGCGCAGTCTTGAATAGCCAAGAGATTCAAAGACAACACTTTCTTGTCTTTTCTTACAGTGTAAAATGTATTTATTAAAAGCGTGTGGTTGAACATGGAGCTTGTCGGGCTCTGTTATAAACACAGCCAACAAGGTCTTGTGGGGGGGGGGGGGGGGGGGGGGGGGGGGGGGGGGGGGGGG
>JBBMKA010000015.1:10504836-10520084 GCA_037833695.1 Sechiopsis laciniata
TCTAAACAATGAAGATTAAAACTCACATTTTTGTTGAAAAATGGTGGAGGAGACTTCTTTGCATACATATACATATACATATACATATTAATAGATTAATACTATTTTTATAAATTAAGATAAATATATGTAATTAGAAAAACAATACCTATGCATTTAGTTTTACATACTTGATTACTTTGTCCTTAACTTCAAATAACTTGTAACATTTTTATGTTTCTCCAACTACTATTTTTTTTAAATTGAAAATGATCAATATTTGCTACAAAAAAGATAAAAGATAAGTGTTAAATTAAATATATCAAAACAACAAATAAAAAATAATGAAAAAAAGAAAAAAAGAAAAAAAAATAGAAGAAAGTCATCTAAACAATGAGGATTAAAACTCACATTTTTATTGAAAAATGGTGGAGGAGACTTCTTAATGTAAAATTAAAGAGTTTCAAAACCTTTGAATATTTTATTGAAATTAAAAGATAAAGTAAATAAATGTATATTTACATGAATTAAAATATAATATTTACACTGAATATTTTTTAAAGTTATGAAATTTAAAAAGATAATATCTATTGAATATAATTACGTAAACATGTGAAAATAAATTAATATTTACACGTGTGAATATTTGAGGTTATGAAATTTAAGAAGATAATATTCAAATATAATTACGTGGACGTGTGAAAATAAACGAATTAATTGGAAAAGAAAACTATTTTACATAGAAAATTCGAGACCCAAATCATAACAATTTTTGGATTTTGTTTGAAAATTTTGATTGTTTATAATATACGTGGAATCTCTTATCTTCAAACTTAGGCATAAAATCTATGAGATTTGGTAAAAACATCTTATCTTTTATGTTCAAAGATGATAAAAGTCTAAATGATAATGTAAATATCTTCTATGTTATTTGCATTTAATTTTCTTTGCTATTTATAGGATTGGAAAATCCAATTTATTATTGAAATTTAAAGTTATGGAATTTAGGAGAAAATCATTTTTGAACGATTTTACACCTTAAGCCATACTTTAAGGTGGTATGATATGCTATATATTTGTTTTTTTAAGGGCTATAGATTAAATTCTCACACCTTCCAATATTAAAAAAAGAAATCTATATTTTATCAATTTTAAACTTAATTTAATATTTTATTAATAAATATTAAAAAATTTAGTGTCTAATATCATCACATAATCGTGTTTATATATATGCTGCATTATATTAGAAGTAACTGTGATCTTAAAACCATCAGTTTTGTACATAATTATCTAAATTGGAAATGAAAGGATATTATATCATATGAAACATATTTTTGCAAATATATATTGTAATTCTCCTCACATTTTATGGTGAATAGCATATAGAGTATATATATATGAACTGGAGTTTGTAATATCACATGAAAAAACACAATTTGTAAATATACAATGTCATTTCATTTTTCATTGTGTTCAATATTGTATCGAATATAATTACTACAAAAACCTATATATATATCAACCTTATACAATGTATGTATACATTAACTTTCGTTTCATAACCATCCAAAAGTCATTTTTTTCGTTGTCATACAAATAGTATAGACACATATGCACATCATTGTCAGAAAAAAAATTATACACACATCACTGTACTAAAAAAATTATCATACAATATATATAAAAAACATTATACTAGTATCCTTCAATTGACATAATCATCTAAACGAATGAATATCCTAAAACAGATCCATACAAATCAATTTAGTTCAAACAATCCAAACAGTTCTTTCAAATGAAAAATATAGACTACAATGGGTAAATCTAAAATGCATGATTCGGTTCAGAAACCACTCCATTCATTCCTTCACAATATTCTAGTGTATATTTGTTAATTTATTAAGTGTTTAAAGAAAAAAAATATATAATTCTTATGTAATAAAAACAAAACTACAGTCAAAAGGAGCAAAACACGAATGCCATTCACATCATCAGTCGATAACCAAAAAGTTATGGATTCAATTCCTCGATCTCCAATTATTGTTGAATAAAAAATAAATATACTAATCATTTCAGATGTGTACACTTAATTCATTTATATGCATACGGAAAAATCTATCAGCTTTTTATTGAACAAACTAATATAGATATGTATCATGTAACAAATTATCTTCCTGCAAATTTAAGAAACACAGGAAAAAAAACACAAACTACAAATTAAAATATACATTTTAAATACAAACATGGAAAAGAAAACCTTGATTGAGAAGAAACGAGTTGGCAGCACTTTGAACTTAGTACCTTCTACCCTGAGTTAAATTTAATTATTCAACCATCCATCTTAAGTTTAAATAGACTTTATATATATAAAAAAAAGTTTTTTTAACATGGGCATCCAACATGTTATCTCTTGACCAATAGTTTAACCTTGATATCAATTGAGCTATACTCTCTCTCTCGTAAAAGCTAAATAATTTTAATGCAGACTAGGTGAAAGATCAAGACATAAGAGTTGGGAAAATGACACATTACTTGAAATTCCACGCAACATGCCCCCCCTCCCAAATCATAATCCCAAGCGCTACCCCCTACCCTTCACGAAGATAGATGCATGAATCTCCATCTCATTGGCCTTAGCAGAAACTCTTACGCTTGCCACTAACAAATTCATCTCCGTGAGGTTGTTTTCTTTCTATGCCTACAAAAATAATTTGCAGCAGAAGGGGTGAGAAGAGTTGCCAGAGCTTACCGGGCAAGCATATCATGGCTATGTCCTTGTGAAGTGTTCTGATTCCTGGAAGTGAAGAGGCTCGTTCCCCCAAGAAAGCCATCCCGGATTCATCTCCCGAGCAAACAGTTCGATGCAGCGACCTGGCTTCGGCCCCGGAACATACTCCTCCAGAAGCTCTGTATGGAAAGCAGAATGGTAAAACAGATAAAGGGAATTAATACCAACAGATGAAGGAAAAATTTCTCCATGCAAGTTGTTGAATTGTGTTAAATCACCAATCAACCCAAAAGCTTAAGCTGGTGAGTTAGGGTAAATTTAACTATATCAACCAACACTCCCCTCACTTGTGGGTTTTGAAGTTTGAGAAATGCTCTACAAGTGGAATTCAATTTTAATTGGAGATGAAATGACTCGACAAGAGTTCGAACTCCGGACTTCCTGCTCAGATACCATGTTAAATTATGTTTCACCAATCAATCCAAAAGTTTAAGCTGGTGGATTGAGGTAAATTTAATTATATCCCACCACAGAGGTCTTTTAATAAAGAGAACACAGTTCATAGTGAAGCTTACCTCCAATTGGTGGCTTCCTCGAGTAATCACCAGGAATGCTAATGATCACTTGATCTTTAGGTATTATTTGCTCCAAATTTTTCAGGTCTTCAACAGCACCCTTAACTCGCAAGTATTTTACAGAAATTGACATTAAATGAAAGTTGAACGAAATGGAACAGTTCAAACTAAATGGCATTTGTCACTGGAAACTACTTAACTGCATAAAACTAATCACATACCCAATTTTTACTTGTACTATAATTTAAGTTAGATATATACGTTAAATTGATTTAGTTTATGTAAACAATATCAATATCGCTATGTGGCGTGGCATGGTATGTTTATTAGGTAAAATTTGGCTGAGTCGGTTTTACTTAACAGAGAATTAGATAAACCAACGGATATAGATTTTACTTTAGCATTCTGTTAATGACTAAATAGAAGCACAATCAAAATATGTTAAAATAAAATTTAAATTTTGAACCGATCCATTTATAATTGTTAAATCACGTTAAATCATCAATCAATCCAAAAATTTAAGCGGATAGATTTCGGTAAATTTAATTATATCAACCAACAAACCTCTGTCCAATAAGTGAAAATCAATATTAAATGGAAAAGGAAACATTTTTTTTAACAACTAGGAATCGAAACTTTGCCCCAATAAATATCTTAAGCACTTGTGCCCATCCCAAGGCTTCAAGTCAAGAGACATCAAGGGATTTTATATTTAAGCTCATTCGTGGGTTTTGAACCTGAGACTACCTTGGAGACCTCAAGCCTCTACCAACGAAGCTGCCCCATGAGGACGAAAGAAGAAACGACTTCGCAAGAGTTTAAACACAAGACCGTCTATTCTATCAATTAGTCTAAAAGCTTATGATATATTAGGGTAAATTTAATTATATCAACCAACAATAATTATAATTCAACAAAAATATACAGATTCTTCCTGTTGTAAGTAGGTAAATTCTTTCCTAAATACAGTTAAATTATTAATCAGTCATTGTCTTGATACCTCATTGCAACAATAGCCCAAGAGAAGACATTCATAGGGCCTGTGATGAAAGAGATCTAGATCACTTATCAACGAAGCATCTGATTTGACCTGTATGCAGGTAGGTAAAGGTCAGAACAACTTGAGGAGAGGAAGGAAAGAGGGGCAAAGACGAAGAAAACAGACCTTCAACCAGTAATAAGTGGAAATATGTGTTACTCCCCAGGCAGGAAACAATTCCAACTCAATAAAACGATGGAACTTTTCTCTGTTTGTCACCCACAAGGCGACCAGTGCTCCTTTGTTACGAGACAGTTTCTTAATAGGCAGAGCTAAGAAATATCGGTTTGGCAACGTAGGATACCTATGGTGTATATGGTGATTAAATGGGAATGGATTAGATTTCCCAAAGAACTAACATATTAAACAATAATGTGAAAGACAGTAAATTCCTTTCGCTTATCAGAAACCTCCAGAACTATTGACAATATGCCAATAGTTTTAATAGCATATTAACTGAGATCGTAAACTCAAACAATGCTCGGCAAATATAGGTTACAACTTGCAACAGATTTCAACGTCTGGAAAAAACTAATATCCTACTGAAAATTGAATAAGAATAAAAATATCACAATTTTTTAATATTTACTTAGATAGCCAACCTTTTAAACTTTATTAAGATTAACCTTTGATAACCATTTCAAGGTCAATATAGTAAGTTGTCAAGATAATTGGATGATTATTGACAGTGATTTGTCAACAAAAAAGATTTGTTGATCAGTGATCGATAATTAATTGGTCTAAATTTGACATGGATAAGTCAAATCTATACAGTCTAAATAATTGATTTACTGTAAATTTATTATTGACTAATTTCTCACGATTTGTTTTCAATAATCATTTAGTTTCTCAGTGCAAATGCTCAGTATTCTAAAACAACATAGTTCCATCATGTTAAATACCAAACAATTTAAAAGTTTAAGTTGATCGATTTGGATAGATTTAATTATATTAACCAGCACTCTCTCACACATGACATGTGGAGTCGTGGCCTTCGAAATTTAAAAAATGTCCAACAAGTGAAAATCAATAATCATTGAAGATAAAACAATTTCACAAGGATTTAACACAGAACCTCTTGTTCTACAAGATCATGTTAAATTATCAATCAACCCAAAAACTTAAGTTGATAGATTGAAGTAAATTTTATTATAGCAACCAACAAACATAAGTGAATCTAGATGATCTCTATCCCTCACTGACAATATTTTTTTTTAGACATGTTCGAGGCAGCTTACGCATACCTCAACTATTCTCACGAGAAAATTGTATGACCCTATTATATTTAGTTGTCAAACTAACTCGTATGAAATTAATTTGTACTAACAATCTTATTACTTTTATTTTAAAATTTTATGTTTCCTTATAGACCCGTTGAGCAAACAACCTTTGAAACTCCAAAACCCACGAGTAACTGTATCTGATATCTAACTTGACTTGTTATAACTGTATCTGATATCTAACTTGACTTGTTACATTCAGAAAAGTCCCAAGTCCTAAAACACAATATATGGATAATTATACGGTGATGGTATTGCATTATTACCAGCAAGAACATTAGCCAACCAGAGCGGTAGAGCGGTAGTTCAACGGGCATAAGTGTGTGCCCATGACCTAAAAGTCAACTGGCATTAGTGTGTACCCATCTAAGAAGCACGGACACGGACACGACACGACACGTAGACACGCTATTTTTTAAAAATGCAGGACATGGATACGTCGAGGACACGTGATTTATTATTATTTTTTATAATATACTATTAAAAGATGAAATCCAAAATATTTTAGTTAGTTATAAGCCTACCCATAATAATCTCTAAATATTTTAGTTTTTATCTCATTTTCCTTCCCTCCATTTTATTCTCTCTTTCTTTCCTTTTTTCATTTTAGTCCATCTATCTTCGATAAACATTGTCGTCGAAGGCCTCCACCAACACTATCCATTGTCGTATCATCTGCCATTGAAAACAAATAAGTCTCAATTGAGGTGTCCATGAAGTGTCCATGGTGTGTCCGAAATTGAAAATAATAATAATAAAATAGGATACGGAATTTTGAGTGTCGGATACGTGTCCGACTAGTGTCCGGAAGTATCGGAGTCGGACACGAGTACGACACGGATACGTTGTCAAAATAAAAGTGTTCGTGCTTCCTAGGTGCCCATGATCCAGACATCAACAGTTTGAATTCCTCCACCTCAAATGTTGTTGAACTCAAAAATATCAACAAGAATCCTAACAAGATGATATAAAAGTAACCAACGGAATACAAACCCACCCATAAATTTGAGAGTACCAAAGGGCGAAGACCTCTCCTCCAAGGTTTAAACCTCAGTACCTCACCAAAAACATACCTTCCCCTACTATTTCTATTTCTTCCTGACATTATTAATATCCACTCTATTCTCATTTCTCTCTTAGCTTACATAAACACTTTACTGATCACTATCCCCGTGTCCTCTTCTAAATACCTAATATACCCTTTTTAGGACACACACACAGATTATATATATACATGAGCATTTGGTGTTCTGGCAATAACATTCTTCTATAGAAGTACATTTGAAATATCCCAAGTGTGATTTGATCACTAAGGGTATCTTTACAGTTTAAAACTCTAAATGCATGTGAAGCTTAAAGTCATATGAAACAACAAGAAAAAAATGACTCTCTCTCTACCCTCCCTCTCTCCTGCTTCTCTCTACCCCCACCGCCTCACCTCCTCCCCACCCACCTGTTTCGATGACCAACTCGAAGAACCACCTCTAATCTTTCTTCTTCCCAGCGAAAACAAGTTTTCAGAAAGCAAAATAGACAAGACGTTCTCCATAGATGTGGAACAACAAGTCAACAGAAACAACAATGGGATAAGATCCACAATCTATATTGATATCAAAAGGGAAAAACTACAAGATAACCCCAGATTTAATAAGTCTTGGAACCTCCCTTTCTCTAGAGAATCATCTCTTAGAGCCCAAAATGTAATCACTCAAAATATGGAACCCTTTCCCCACAACCTCTCCTATTTATAACTACAAGTCTCTACTTACTCCCCAAGTAATTGCTAACATACTCCTAAATTATTCCTTAATACCCTAAGGGCCCAAACCTATCATTACCGGCCTCTAAAACACACCTTGTCCTCAAGGTGAGGGTACAAAATTCAAAATGGATTTAAAGATCCAAATATAACTTAACTAATTCAGGCTAACAAAAAATTAACCAAATAAAAATATAGTCCAACAAAATTCAGCCCCAACTTAGCAACTCCTTAGCCCATTAAAATCTATATATCTCCTTGCTGGCCCCAGATTCTGCAAATTGAGAAGCCCACAGTCATTGAAGTCCACAACCCTTGAAGCCTAAATGTCAGCCTTCTTTTTGCAAACCCTAGCCGCCAATTAATATTCCTTTTTTCTTTTCTTTTTTTTTCTTTTTCACGCGATTCTTCTCTTCAAGCCTGGGAACAAGCTTCATCTTCTTCAATGGCCGTCGTCTTCTCCACGTCATCAATGGTCGTCTTCTCCGGTTTTCGCTGCATACATGAGCGACGAACTACACCTCTTTCTCTTTGGCACTTGGTCTTCTTCAACCTAAGTTGTGTACGGCATGCCATCTTTTTCTTCGTCGTCTTCCATAGCATACGGCACCGTTTGTTCTCGGATCTCCTATAAGCACGACCACGCCTCTTCTTAGACCTCCATTTTACACATTTCTTCGACCTCCATTTTACACCACGACGCTTCTTCTTCAACCTCTGTTGTTTGGATCGAGTTCTTGCACTCCGAAAATATTGTGGTTTGTCCCATCTCCTTTGCCATATTGTTTTCTTTTTCCATTTCATTCTGTTTTTTACCTTTTTCACCCTTGTTTTATGGAAATCAAAATCTGATTTCACTGACATTTTGGTTTCCTCCGATTTTTTTTCTTCCATGGAAATTACTTCTCCTATAACTTCTCTCTTTGGTTCTTCGATCTGTTCTGTCTCCTCTTCGGTTTCTGCCAGCATAATCTCTTACAATTCTGTAAAAGTTTTTCTGGTTTCACTGAAACTCTCTTCCCATCTTAGTTTCGTAGCCTCACGCTCAGCCTTTCTTCGTTCTTCTTCTTTTTTCCTCTTGGCCCTTCTTCGTTCTTCTTCTTCCCTCCTTTCTTTCGCCTCCCGCCTCCATTTGTCTCCCACATATTCTGATAAAACCTTGAAACGTTGCCAAGCTTCATCAGCCACACGAGCATCTGTACTCTTCAATTCTTCATTAATTCTTTTGAATTCCTCTAATATCTTCAAGTCTTCATTAAACTCCAAGGCCAGAAATGAACTGCTATGATACCAATTGATAAGATCCACAATCTATATTGATATCAAAAGGGAAAAACAACAAGATAACCCAAGATTTAATAGGTCTTGAGACCTCCCTTTCTCTAGAGAATCATCTCTTAGAGCCCAAAATGTAATCACTCAAAATATGGATCCCTTTCCCTTCACACAACCTCTCCTATTTACAACTACAAGTCTCTACTTATTCCCCAAGTAATTGCTAACCTACCCCTAAATTATTCCTTAATACCCTAAGGGTCCAAACCTATCACAATGTCGTTGTCTCCTTTGATTGGGTCTTCCTACCCTGGCTTATAGACAACCGGAAACGATTTCACAGTATTACCTTAAACCACGAGTTTTTTAAGGAACGCAAATTGGGTGAAACTGCCGTATGGCTGGAAAAAATCGCTAATAAGCATCGCCACTGTGCAGACATCACAAAGCTCGGACCAAACGGAAGGATTCTAAGAATTATGGTTCCAATTGGCATTGAAAGAAGAGGATGGAAGGATTTCCTCAAGTGATTAAATACTTTTTCCTCGGTGAAAACAAACAAGGATTGCAACGGGGACCACATCATCAATACCCCACCAAACCATCAAACCTCATTTATGTTAGAAGTCACTAAAGAACTCGAAAGGATCCCATCTTGCACAAACATCCTGATGACATTTAAGAAAAAGAATAGAGAAAGAACCAACGTAGCCAACGAAAGAAGAAAGCAAGGCCTCATTACAGAAAATGGTGACATTTACTCCCCATACTTTTCCCGTCTATTTTTATCAAAAGGGATTATCTTACAGAGAGAAAGGTTTCAAGACGGCTGGGTTGACCAAGGTAAAGTCATCAAAGATGAAGTCTCTTGTATTGGTGTTGCCATCAGCCTCCTCACTCCAGACAAGGCTCTTATGTCATGCGTCAATATGGAACAAGCAAAGACCCTTAGCGCTATCAAAGATTGGACAAAGTGGGCAGATTTAGGGTAAGGTTTCACTCACAGAGCTCGAAAAATCTTCTCAAGGAGCCTAAAATCCCCTACTATGGAAGGTGGACTCAAATTAGAAAGTTCCCAATTGACGAGTGGAATATAGAAGCCTTCAAATCGATTGGAGACGTTTGTGGTGGATACCACATCATCAATACCCCACTAAACCCTCAAACCTCATTTATGTTAAAAGTCACTAAAGAACCCGAAAGGATTCCATCTTACAGAGACATCCCAATGGCATTTAAAAAGGAGAACAGAGGAAGAACCAACGTAGCAAATGACTGAAGAAAGCAAGGCCTCATTACAGAAGATGGCGACATTTACTCCCCACACTTTGCCACTCTATTTTTATCGAAAGCGATTATCTTACAGAGGAAAAGGTTACAATACAGCTGGGTTAACCTGGATAAAGCCATCAAAGATGAAGTCTCATGAATAGGTGTTGCCATCAGCCTTCTCATTCCGGACAAGGCTCTTATGTCATGCACCAATATGGAACAAGCGAAGACCTTTAGCGCTATCAAAGAATGGTACAAAGTGGGTAGAATTAGGGTGTGGTTTCACTCAAGCTCGGAAAATCTTCTCAAGGAGCCTAAAATCCCCTGCTATGGAGGGTGGACTCAAATTAGAAACTTCCCAATCGACCAGTGAAAAATAAAAGCCTTCAAATCGATTGGAGACGCTTGTGGTGGATGTGGAAATAGCTAGCCAGACTCTCTCCCCCTTAAAAATGATGGAAGCTAGCATAAAGGTGGCATAAAACACACATGGTTTCATGCCCAATGAGGTCCTCATCAATTCCCCAGCATCCTCTGTTTTTTTAGTTGTGACTCACACATTTTCCTTGGATATTTTTTATATTGGCTATGACCTCAAGAACCACGGTAAGATTTTAAGAGTGTCGACAGCCATTTTCCCACCAGAAAGGACATTTTTTCCAGCGAAAGGAAAGTAGGGGTACATTTAGAGTACAATCAGCCAGTCAACAAGAACTAAAGTGCCTCGATCTGTTGGTTAATATTTATTTTAGTATTTTTATCTTTTTTATTACTTTTTCCTTTTAGGATTAGATTAAATATTATTTTCTATCTTTTCCTTTTATGATTAGGTATTATCTTTTCCTTTTATGATTACGTATTTCTTTTCCTTTTATGATTAGATAGTATCTTTTCTTTTTAGGATTAGGTCATCTCTTGTATCTCTTGTAATCTATTTAAACCCAATATTGGGATCATTATTGAATGAAGAATTTAAATTTCATCTTTGAACATGATATCAGAGCCTCAAATTTTTCCTTTCGATCCGGGTAAACCTTTTCTCTTCTTCTTCTTCACTTTCTTCTTCTTCATCATCTTCTCCTTCTTTTCTTTAAAAAAAAAAGCAAAAATAGAAAAATACCTTTTCCTCCCCGACTTTCTCAAATTGGTCCTCCTCTGGCTTTCCCAATTGGTCCTTCTCTAGCTTTCCCAATTGGCGCTTCTTTCTCAATTGGCACATTTCCCAGTTGGCGGCGTTTCTCCTAGTTCGCGGCGCCTCTCCCAGTTAGTGGCATTTTTCCCAGTTGACGCATCATCATCCTAATTCGCATCACCATCCCAATTGGCACATCAGCCCAAGGACCATTTCTGATGAATTTAACTCCAAACTTAGCTTGTACACTATCAAAATTTAGTGTATCGTAACGTATCGAGTATTGTAAGTTTTTTTTTAATTAATTTAATTAATATTTAAATAAAATTATTTTTATATATATAATTAAGAATATAAATTGGGTCTATTTTTAAGCCCAAACTCAATTTTACCTTCTTTATAAAATTAATAGTGTTAATTTTAAATTTTCAAAACTATTATTCACTGTCTCTTCAAATTCCAAATCCGAGACAACCCTTTCACCTTTCCGATGATAATAAATGTAAAGTTAAACGTGTCAAAAAATTAAGTAAAAATGAAATTTTCATCTCTTATTTTTTTTTCTTTTTTATGCATTGTGATAGACTTTTCAATTTCCTATCTTTTCTCTTTCTTCTTCGTTTTATCTTTTCTGCAACACATTTATGTTAGCATTAAGTTTTCTTTTCTAGTGCCGGCTAACTTTAAGAGGTAATCATTCACTTCTATTTTTTTTTATAGATTTTCTAGTGAATCGGAATCGGAAAGAAAGAATCGTATTGTTCCAAATCTTAAATCGTACGATTCTTGCTATTTACAATTCAAAAAGACGATTCGAAACAAAAAGACGATTCAAAATGTTTTCCATCCGTTCCATTTTGAAATGTACAATACAAAATGTGTATAGTACGTTTTTTATAACACTGTTGTAGTCTATTTAAACTCAATATTGAGTTCATTATTAAATGAAGAATTTGAATTCTATCATTGAACACAATTTTACAAATCTACACTCATTGGTGCAACTTCATGGGAACCAATAAGAAAACCAGTTGTTAGCCCACTAATCTCTCTAATCACATTTAATTCGAAGACATAGAAGGGGCCTCACTCCTTTTCTTTGACCAATCCCAAACCCTCTATATCTATCTCACTCGGGCCCACCTTAGCCTCGTCTAATCTGCCCCCTCTTTGACATTCATAATTGGGTCAACGTTAATCTCGATCGACCAATCCGAACCCTTCATCAGTTGGATCCACAATAGCCTCGACCAATCCTAACCTTTCATTGGCCTCCAACGACCCGCCCTACGTGGCTTTTATCCCATTGCCATCCCAAAATTTGCAAACCCAATAGTCTTTAGCTAGTTCCTTGACTTTACCTTTGTCTCTCGCCATTAACCTTACCACACTGGTTGTCATAAACAAAATCTCCACTAACCTAGTCATCGGCACCAAACAAACCACCAACAAGCACTATTCTTATTCTAAAACAGAAGGTGAATGCTCTTTTCTGGGCAACACCTCTCTATCGAAATCTAACCTTGAAGATAACCTGATGGCTATTCAACCAACCTATACCGACCTTGATCGGCCTAATCTTTTACCGACACAAAGGAGGAAGGAGACCCATCTTCTCTGGTTCCACTCCACATAGAGGCCCCCAGGTTGATAGCTACAACTGGTTTTTTGGATGTGCCCCAATTTATTGATTGTGCTGTTAATGATCTCTCCCTTGAGGAAGAGCAAAAGCTGCTGAATAAGATGATCCAAAGGAAGGTTCGGGTCGACCCACCTTCTCTCATTTCTCTATTATTCCCTTGAATGGCTGAAGAAGGAATGTGCATCCTGCCAATGCCATCATTAACAAATAACTCTGCCGCTTTTAAGAAGAAAACCAAAAAGTAACGAGGAATTGCAAAATTTATCTTCGGACCTAAAATTCTCCCCTAAGATTGCTCACATGCAGTATATTAGCTCGTCACTACCTAAATGATTCACTACCTAAATGATTGTGCTCAGCTGACATGGAATATCATGGGATTGGGATGTTGGAATTGAAAGAAGAGAGCTATGATAAAAGATTATTTTTTGAAGCAGAATCATGTCATCCTTATTCTTCAGGAGACTAAACAGAGCAATATGATCATTTCTTTCATCAAAAGTATCTAGGGATCCAGAGACATGGCTTGGTCTTATCCGAATTTTGTTGGCTCTCAGGGAGGAATTGTATCACATGAAGAGAGAGATTCTCTTTTCAAATCTACGGATTTCATCAAAGTTACATTCACCTTGTCTACACTTTTCTCACAAAAATATGGTTTTTCTTTTTGGATGACAAGGGTAAATAGTCCTAATGATCCTAGAGATAGAACTTCGCTTTGGACTAAATTTGAAAAATTACAAGCTAGATGCAATCCTAACTGGATATTAGGTGGCAATTTTAATACAATTAGATAGACGAATAAAAAGATATCTCCTTATAGACAAGTCAGGATCACTCCATCCATGAAGTTGTTCAATAGATTCATCCAATCAGTAAAGCTTATCGACATTACTTAGTCGAATGGAAATTACACTTGGTCCAATCTTAGAAGCAATCCAACCCTATCGGTTCTTGATATATTTCTCCTTACAGATTTCATCCAAAGCAAGTTCGGCAAGATCTTTGCTAGAAGATTGGAGAGGTTTGCTCTGATCACTTCCCTATTGGACTTACTCTTGGTAAAGTTACTGGGGGCCTACCCTTATTAGATTCTTCAATGCATGGTTGAGTCACAAAATGTTGATACCAATGGTTGAACAGTGGTGGAAAGATAATCAGATGGAAGGGTGGCCTAGTCACAGCTTCATACAGAAGTTGAAGAAATTGAACCCAGTTCTAAAAGAATGCAACCTCAACACCTTTAAGCATCACAAAAAAAATCCCTTCAACTACATAAAGATATAATCATATAAACAAGATTGATTCTAGAGAAATAGATGACTCCATCTCTAATACAAATATACAAATTAGAGCCTATTTAAAGACTGAACTTTTATTGATTCCTGCTAGTGAGAAGATTCATTGGAGACAAATGTGTAAAGCTCTTTGGCTCAAAGAGGGAGACGAGAATACCTCTTTCTTCCACAGGCTCGCTGGCACCAACAGGAAAATTTTCTTTCTTTTTCTCAAACTTGTCTGGTGAGTGATAAAGACATTGAAAGTGATTTACAACTTATTATAAAAGGCTATATAGTAAAAAGGATACTAGAGAACCTTTTCCCATCATCTCGAATTGGAGCCCCGTCACAAACATACAGAGGATTGCATTAGATCGTCCATTCACATACGACGAGATTGTTTTGGCAATTAAGTTTCTTGGCACAAACAAAACTCCTAAACCAGATGGATATACCATTGAATTCTTTCAAAAAATTTTGGAAACTGTTGAATTATGTTAAACCACCAATCAACCCAAAAGCTTAAGCTGGTGGGTTGAGGTAAATTTAATTATATCAACTGATACTCCCCCTCACTTGTGGGCTTAGAAATTTGAGAAATGTCCTACACGTGGAATTTAATTTTAATTGGGGAGGAAACAACTTGGCAGAGATTCAAACTCATGACCTCCTGCTCTGATACCATGTTGAATTATGTTAAACCACCAATCAATCCAAAAGCCTAAGCTGGTGGGTTGGGTAAATTTAATTATATCAACTAATAATGTTGAATTATGTTAAATCACCAATCAACCCAAAAGCTTAAGCTGGTGGGTTGGGGTTAATTATATCAACTAATAGAAACATCAAAGGAATGTTCAAGGATTTATTTGAGAATGGTATTATTAATTAAAGTGTTAATGAGACTTACTTATGTTTGATTCCAAAGAAGTCAGATGCACGTTCAGTAGATGATTACTGCCCTATTAGTCTCACTACATGCCTATAAAAGACCATTGCCAGGGTGCTCTCTAAAAGACTTAAGAAGGTTCTCCCGAAGACAAGCAAAAAGTACCGATCCGCATTTCTGGTCGATAGATAGATTCTTGATGCCTCTTTAATTTCCAACGAACTCATAGATGAATGAAATCAAAAGAATAGAAGAGGTGTTATTTTAAAGCTTGATATTGAAAAAGGCTTTGATATGGTTGATTGAGAATTCTTAGATGACTGATAGAGTACCAAGGGTAGGATGGGAATATTAGTATATTATATGTAAGGGTAGAATAGTAATTAGCATTTAAGGGT
>JBBMKA010000015.1:10520184-10556950 GCA_037833695.1 Sechiopsis laciniata
AAAGGCTACGGTATGGTATTGTAACGTCCTTCTATCTCTATTATCTTAATATATTGTGTTTTGTTGTTAATCTTTTCTGTATAGTTTCGTTGTGCTTGTTAAGGCTATTAGTGTCTTAACAATGACATTCTAAAGATGAAGAGTTTAGCCCAACTTGGAGGAAGTGAATCCACGGTTGCATATCATCTACTAACTTTTCCATCATTATTAATAGAAAACCTAGACGCAAAACCAGAGCTAATAGAGGCCTTAGACAAAGTGATCCCTTCTCACCTTTCCTATTTACACTTGTTGATTGCTTAAGAAGGATGCTTATCCATAAGGAGATAGCTGAAAATATTAAAGAACTTTATGTGTGGGACCCATAGAACAAGCACATTGTCACTCACCTCCAATTCAAAGATGATACTATTCTCTCCTATTCCACCCAATCAACTAAGTTTGGTAATTTAATTGGCATTGTTAAGGCTTACGAGAATGTCTCAGGGCTCAATATCAACATCAAAAACTAAATTCCTCCCTAATGGATTGGATTTAGCTGAATCCGTGACCATTGCTCATCCCTACGGCTTCTCGGTTAGCACTTGGCTGACTACCTATCTTGATCTTCCTCTCAATGGCAAACTTAAGACTGTGGAGTTTTGGAACTCAGCTATAGAGAAGATTGACAAGATACATGGTAGCACAACCTTTCCAAATGTGGGAGACTCACATTGATCAATGCCACCTTGGCTAACATTCCTATCTATTATCTCTCTGTTTGAAGTTCCAACTAAAGTACCCACACACATTGAAAAGCTTTATCGCAATTATCTTTGGAAATGGTGCTCTCATCCATTTGGTTCATTGGAATGTGGTTAAATCACCTATTGAGGAGGGCGGTTTGGGGATTCCTAACACCAAGCATAAAAACCATTCTTTGCTTACCAAGTGGCATGGGCGCTATGGCACCGAGAAGGATGCATTTTGGAGATTGGAGATTGCTCACAAATATAGGAAAAAAATTGAATCCTTGCGACAGGGCGATTTCTCACTAAAAACTGCCAAAGGGCCCTGGAAGGACATATCCAAACAAAGCAGCCTTATCAACACAAGCATTGCACATAGGTTTGGAAAAGGAGATCAAACTTTGTTTTGACAAGACATTTAGAAGGATGGGATTGCTCTTTGTGACAGATTCCCTCAAATTTATCAATTATCTTTGAGAAAAGGAGAGGCGATAAATAGAATCATCGACCCGAGTTCTTCCCAATGGGTTTTGCCCTTCAGAAGAAATTTGAATTATGCCAAAGCAGAAGATGGGTCTTTCTTTGCAATTTATTTGACCAGATCAATTTAAATGGAGAGGACGATTCATGGATATGGACTTTAGAAGAAACTGGGAGATTTTTTACTAGCTCATTATACAAAAAGATTGCATCATTACATGAAAGTCAGATTAGTCGGGAGTTCTATAACAAGCAACCTAAGAATTTTAAGTTCTTTGTCTAGGAGCTTAGCAGAAGAACCATAGATAGTTTGCTCACACTGCTCTTCCAACCTCAGTTTGTTTACTATGCTTTAAAGACTTTGAATCACAACATCATCTGATCATCTCATTAGATATTTGCTTATGGGGATCCATTAGGACAAAGAAATCCTTTGGCTCAACATCATCTATGCTTTTCTTTGGAGCTGGTGGAATGGAAAGAACGCAATAGCAAACTTTTTTATTGAAACCAGGACATCAAAGCTTTGCTCCACTATACCCGAGATAACCACGCCCGTCTTGAATGAAAAGAATGGAATAGCAGATTATTCAATGAAAAGACTACACCTCCCTTCTAGAACCTGTTATTTATTTGGCTTTGAACTGGTGGTCATTCCATCCCCCCATTTTGTAACTATAACTTGCCACGTTAATTTCTCAGTGGCATAGGTTCTTGTAATGTTTCGATAGGATGGTTGTTATTCATTCATCAATGAAGGTTTTTGTTTCCTATTAAAAAAAAGCCTGAAGTCATATGAAAAACACTTGGCAATTTTAAGGAAATCAATAAGTTATAGCATACTTCGATTTTTGTTGAGCACTTCCATTTTCCCATGGTGGATCGACAACAATAAGACTGAAGCCAGAGCTAGTTGTAGCTGCATAGCAACCAAAAATATTATCAGACATTTCCAAGGACAAAACAATACAAACATTTCCTGAGTATATATATAAAAACTATTCTTCTTAAACCAAGATTAAGCCCCACAAGCAATTTCTCTGCATAAATCCTAAAATTAAAATGGGAAAAGTATATCTAAAGGAGAACTGGGAGAGAGTGATAGGCCCCCCTCTTAGGCACGTGCACACACGTAGGGGCAAGGAGGGAAGCTCAGGGGCAAGGATGTATTCCAGTTTTAAGTTATTTACTTTTGTTATGTTATTTTGTATTTAAGCTGGTTTATGGTTGTTTTGGAGTTAGGCAATCTTGTGCTTGTAATAGGGATTACCAAGAGGTATCCTATGGACTATGGAGAGACCCACCCTCTCGAAAGGTAGTTGACATCTGTTGTAACCGGTATTCACTAATTAATTCCAGAAGTATTTTGTGTCATTGCATTCATATTGTCTGAAGTCTCGCTAGATATTACAGTATCGGTAGGGTTCTACCAGAGAGCTATAGCATTCTAATAAAATAAGGACAGAAGATTCGACAAAGGCCACATGTTTGAAACAGAAGAACCAAATACAAAAGGTAATGTTAAGAATGATTTTCGGTATGATGTTAAGAAGATTGACCAATTTTACTGTCAACAAAAGAACATAAATTAATGATCTTACTATTATCAATTATAAAATTGAGATGCTCAATCATTTGGAAAATAGACGTAAAACTGAAAGTCTAAAACATGAAGACATGCGGCCCTTACCAGGAATAAGGTTGTGAACCTGTCTCAAATCTGACTTGTACATGGAAACAAGAGAAATAGTTTCACGTTAGGCAAACTTAGAACTAAACCTAAATGTTGTAGAAATGAAGGCAAACTAAAATTTCCAAATGACAAAAGGTTCTTTATTATAAATTCAAAAAAAAAAAAAGGACTATTCTGCTTGGAAGAGAAGGTCAGATAAACTTGCAACATCAAAAAAATATATAAATAAATAAACCTGCACTAATTAATATTGCTTAGATAACAAATAACACTTCTCAAGGAAACCAAAACGAAAATGAAAGTTCCAAATCTATTTTCATTAGTAAATGGCCCCAGAAATCAAAAGTAGAAAATTGTTGACAAAGTAGCCACCATACCATGTAGAAGCAACTTTCGCGAGGCAATATATATTGATGATCAAGAAATTCAGCTTCCACCTCATCAGATGTCTCATTGACAACCAGGTTATTAAATAAAGGAACTACTTTGTGCTTGAAAGAGGATCCTGAAGCAGAGAAACAGCAAATAAATTGCAGGAATCTATAAATAACTAAAGAGAAAGAAGTGGGTGGAGCCAAAAAACAAAGGAAGATTAGTTCATCAATACCCCTTTCATCTTCAGATTTCAAAATGAATAGATTATGTTTTTAAGAAAGTTATTTCCCCCTTAAAAAATCTTTCGGCTCCTCCCCCAACAAAAATAATGTTAGAAAATTCAAAATGTGTGGCATCAGTCAGATTCACACAAAGCAGAAATTTAGCCAAATATGTATGTGTGTAATACAAAGAATAAGATTACTAGGTCAGTATTAAAGTTCCAAACTGACCAAGACATAAAAACCACTAATCTGATGGGGTTGGGTCTTAGTAGAAATAGGAATAATATGTGGGTACGTTAGCAATTACTTAGAGAGTAAGTTGCAATTACTTGGGGAGTAAATTAGGGTATTTTATTATAAATAGAGAGGGTTAGGGTGGGGTTTAGACATCCAAATATTGAGTGAATTATTGAGTGAATTAGTGTAGGGCTCATAGAGAGTATTCTCTTGAGAGGGGAGGTTCTAAGACCTATCAATTCTTGGTTTATCTTGTATTCTTTTACCTTTTTATATAATCTAGATCTTGTATTTTATAATGAAGTATACATAAAGACGACTAGATTTCTCTCCTGGTCACAACTTGAAACCACGGCCAGTGAGCTAACTTATCCAATTGCAACCTCCAGGGAATTTTATATCTTCATTCAGCGCTAAGGATATTTACCAGCACGGATTAGCTAAGCTATGCGTTGGAGGTAGAATAGAACAAATGAAGTTCTGTTCTAAACCAAAGAGTAGTTCAACTATTACAAAAATGTAAAAGCATGAATCAGATTACAAGACAAACCTCCAACTTCACTGGACTGATCGAATTCAGGGAGTTTGAGAGTTATCTCATATAATGGCGCCTGCCAAATCCGTCCATGTTCAATCAACGATTGATTATCATTATGCAATTCTAACTTTCTGCTACCGGCTGAAGAACCACGCTCACGGTTTAAACAGGTCATAACCCTCAACAGATCAGTAGCTTGCAATAACGAACAATGAGCCTTCAGTAACAAAGGCTTCACCACCTGCAGAACGTGAACACCATAAGATATTTAACATTGCAGAAATAAAAAGAACAGATAGTTGAGTTCGTCAACGATAGTTCATACTCGTGAGCACAATCCTTCTAGAAACAAAAAACGTTGAAAATTAACTCAATGCAATGCAGTTTCTATTCGTGTACTAACAACGATTTCATAAGTGAAACCAAATTAAACAAAGCCAGCTATGATCAAATTACAAACATAGAAACCTGATGGCGTTGGTCAGCAGCACGTTCTTTCTCGTTCAAAGAGCGCGATTTCTTTTCCTTCCTCTTTCTCTTCTTCGCAGGCGATAAAGAATCGCTATAATCCAAACCCTTCCTTTCGAAATCGAAGAATCGTCGGTAGTAACCAGCAGGAGAAACCCTAAACCGTGAATACGAGCGATTCAGAACACGAACTGCGTCTACGAAAATGAAATTCGAATTCCCAAATCGATAAATTCCAGATTCCAAAAATACAGAGAGTTCATCTTCATCCCTTGCCAACTGATCCTCCATTTTCACAGGTCTCACTGTCAGTGCTCAAGGTCGCTGGTCTCTTTCCATGCGCACCATCGAAACCTGATAGCGAACCGAACCGGACAAACAAGACCCGACCGCGCACGGTCCAGAGCAGATCCTGACTCGTACGGAACGGAGAAGAAGGTTCTAGAACGGACTAGAATGGTCCAGGACAGTCCCGATCTTTTGGATGACACGTCACTATTTTTATATGATTTTTTCCCTTTTTTTAGTTGGTTTTATAAAAAGAACGGATAGAGCCGGTTTTCGGTCAGTGGTATAATGGTATTTTGGCGTGGTTTTGTGCTGCATTGTAACCTCGATTTTACGACTTTACCCCTTATCCGTGTTTTGATCGCGTGGAAGCCAATACTTGGAGAGACTTAAAGTGATTTCATATTCTTCGTTTTTCAAGTAAAACAAAATATTTTGGTTTCAAAAAAAAAAAAACAAAATATTTGGTGCGCGAAAATTAATATCCCTAATGCCGTCAGCTTTAACCACTTTTTAGTTTTTTTTTTTTTTTTTTAGTTTCAACTAGTGGTGTTCAAACAACCTAAAAACCGGAAGCAACTCAATCAAATTTGTTAGGTTGGACTAAATATATTCTTAGATTAAGTTGGATTCAAAATTATAAAATGTTTATAGGTTGGATTTGATAAGGATTAACCTAAAATTAATCTAATCCTACTCGATTAATCCGAGTTGATTATTTAATTAAATTATTTTTTTTTACCTATAACATAATTATATGTGCGTATATTTATTTTATTAGGTATTATTGTTAAATTTTTTATTTTTTCATATTCTTTAATATTTTTTCAAATCTTTATAATTTATATATCATGATAAAATATATAGTCAAATTATGTAATCTATTTATGTTGGTTTTAATTATATTTTTGTTTTATGAAAATGAATTATGTCATCTATTTTTGTTCTTTTAATTATCTATTTATTTTATGTTCTATAGTTGAAATCTTCCATATAAATCATGATTTTAAGATTAATAGTGGGTGACTTTTAATTGTATACTTTACATATTTAATATTTATATTCATTTCATTACTTTGATGGAAGATCATATTTTGTTTATGTATAATGTAGGACTGATTTGATAAAATATATTTATATTTATAATTTATTATTGGATCGGATGACCCAACCAAACTCATCCCAAAATATAATGGTTGTGTTGGGTTGGAAAAATCACCAACCCAAAAATTTGAGTTGAATTGAAAACCTCTCCCAATCCAAAAATTTGAGTTGAATTGAAAACCTCTCCCAACCCATAAACGTCCCTAATTTTAACAAAGTAATCAGACAACTTATTTTTAGTTGAGGATGAGGAAATTTCTCTTAATCTTGTTACAATGATACCGTTCAAGCCTATTACTATACTGATAAACCTTATTCAAATTAGCTAAAACCATATAATCTAGAATGATGATAAGTATTTTGTTTATTCAATTTTTCTTTGATTTTACTCTTTTTTTTTCTTTTTTTGAGATTATAACAATTGGAGGTAAAAGATTTGAACTCATAATCTCTTGATTTATGATTGTAAGTAATGTTGTGGATTTATTGCTGATATTATTTTATTATTAGATCATTATAGTTTTATTTTAATGTATTTAAAAGTTTAAAGCAGATTCTTACCATTTTGATAGATATCTACCTATTTTATTTTGTGTTATTAATGTACATATAATGTTCTTACTTGCACATTTTTTATGCATGATATTTAAAAATAAACATTGTCATTTGGTCAATCTATAATAAATGTATTAAATATTTTATAGTTCGACATTATGAGAGTAGAAATTTAAACTTATGATCTCTTAATCATAAATACATAATTCATGTTAGATGAATTAGCTTATGTTAACATTGGCAAAAATAGATGACTGTTGAAGTCGTGACCTATATCCGAACGTTAGGCAAACTGTGCCAGCCCCGATAAGTAAAGGGTGTGATGGTCGCAATAAAACCTTAAACTTTGAAGGCGGAAGAAGGGCGAAAAAAACTTAATGTGAACGACCCTTACATATGCGAGTTAGTCAATCCTAAGAGATGGCTAAACCTTTCGATAGCACAGTAGCGTGATGGAGACAAAGATCAATTTGAAACTTTTACAATATAAAGTTTTTTTTCTTCTGAAGTTTACATTTGTTCTTTAATATGGATTTATATATATATTAACCAATTGAATTGTATGTGAACGACTTTGAAATCAAATGGATCTAGAGTTTGATTTATTTTTAAATTTCAAATATTTTTGTTTCAAAAAATGTATATATAATATACTAATTTTGATTGAGAAAATACATGTGTAATTTTTTTTTTATTACTAAATATAATAAAAAAAAATGTGATTTTTGTTAAAAAAAAAAAAAGTGATTTTAGTTTCAAAGTATTTCAATAAAAAAACACTTCAAATTTTGTATATTAACTCTAGTTATAAATTTTGAGAAAGTGTTTATGTATTTAGAGTTAGGAAAGAGAATTTAATGTGATTGGGTAACAATTTTCACGTAATAAAAAATTCTTGTTGTCCTTCATGTTTTCTATGGTTTTTGAAGTTTTTTTTAATGTAAATATTTATATCATTTTTTTCATTAATTTCTTAGTTATAATTTCTCATTATCCATGTGGCAATAGTATGAGATTTTTTTCCAACAACTAGGACCAAAGTTATGAGTTCATAGTTCTTTCAATTTATTGGTATGCTAGGTGGTTCCAATATTACCTAAGCTTTCTACATTAGAAATGAATTCAATAGATGGGTATTGTGATTAATATACTATGATGTTCACTATTTATTGGTTTACTATAAATGAAGTAGATATGTCAACTTTTATGAGTTCAATAAAGATTGACGTGGAAAATTTGATGAAATGATGATCATTAATTAGCTTGTGACAAGTTCCAGGTTGAGATGTATTGATATAATTTGATTACGAAATGATTTGGTGGTGCTTTTATTTTATTTTTTAAAAAAGTTAAACATTAATGATGGTCCAAATAAATTAGTCCAATAGTGGTAGTTCTAAGAAGTAAAGTAATCAAATAAATAATAAAGACTTAATGTTAATGGGAATGCATATATTATGGTCACATGAGAATGAGTTATTCTAACGAGCAAGTTCAATCAAAGGGTTCTAGCTAGTTCAAATGTTGACATGGTATTTCTTGTGAGGGAACAAATGGTGATTTCCTTTAAAGAATGATTAAAATCTTCCTTAGGGCATGTTCACTTTGTCATAAAAAAAAAGGAAGTGATGTCAGTGGTTTCATTGGTTGCAAACGAACATTGACTTGACAGTTATGCAATATATGTGATGGAAGGTTATGTCGATGGTTGGAGAACTTTCAGGTGAGTCAAGTAGGTAGAAGTTAATCCCTAAATTTCATTAAGGTATATATCGACATGTGTGACGAAAACGAAAAATCTTTAAATATGATATTCTAAGTGGTATACTTATATGATTGAGTATGTTATAATTCTCTTAGTTGATGATTATGATTGTCGATGAAGATAACGTTATAATAAAATATATGGATTCTTCAAATTTCTTGATAATGTGAAATTTGTTAAGATTTTGACAAAATATTATAACATGATTGTCTCACATAAAAAAGATGCGACACAGTGGTGAATTTCAAATATCAAGTTAGAAACACTTTAACTTGATATACCGTTAAATTCTTTTTTGTAGACTCTAATTTGAGAGTGGAGCAAAAATTGTGATTGATGTAAGTTTTGAAGAGAGTATTTCAATAAATAGTGTTGAGAAAAAGAATGGTGTGTGATAGTAAAAAAAAAAAATATCACACAGTAAAGATTTTTTTTGTCGGCTAATTTTGTTTTTTTTTTTATAATTCTTATTGTTTGCGATTTTAAAGTTTTTCTTATTAAATTTTCTCCTAATCTATGCGATAGCAGTGAGAGGTTTTCCAACACACTAATTTTATTCGTCGAACTCGAATCATAAACTTCGTAATTTCTAATACATTCAATATATCATTTTTGAATTATGTCCATTCAATCACTTTAGTTTGAATGCATTTATTTTTTATGACTGATATATTTCCTCCCATGTGGGATGCTCACGTATCTAATATATATTTTTAATTGTAAAAAAAATATATGTTTTTAAAATAATAATCAAATAATCATGTTTTTTTTGTTAACTATCAAGTAAGATGATTTAAATCATAATTTATTTATCATATAGTTAAAAACACTTTAGACACATATAGTTGAATCATGTTCTTCATTGATAAATGTTAACAAAGAACTGAATTGATAAAGACATTTGATATACTTATTTTAACCTTTTATATATTTACTTATTTAATTAGTTTTTATAAGGGAAGTTTCATATACTGTAAGAGTATTTTAAATATTCTTTTTCAAAGGGAATTCCAAAAAACAAATAAAAGCAAAAACACAAACAAAAGAAAAAAAAAAAGAAGAAAAAAGAGCCCATTATCCAATTTAATACTTTTTCAGTGTGTTGGTCACGAAAAAAATAATAAGGAAAAATCAGTCGCGTGTGTTGAGCACTGTACGTTCAAGGAATGAAGAAAAGAAAAAGTCTAAAAAAAAAAGAAGACAAAGTCTCGAGTTTTTCAAAAAAGAAAGGAAAAGGTGAGTTTTTTTTTTTTTTTTTTTTTTTATAGATATTTAATTTTAGCCAAAAGGAACAAATATTAAGATGTTACCGATTAGAATCTCCAATCACTCAAATATTATTGAATTGTTGAGTGTTCAAACTAATTATACCATTTAAGCCTAATAATTCTCTCCTTTTTCATAGCAGCTGATCTCATTATATATAATAATAATAATAATAACTATTATGATAATTATATAGTTATATTTTTCTCTCTTTTTCTTTCATTATTTTTTTTTGCTCTCGAATGAAAGTGTATGGAAATTAGATAATTAAATCTTAAAAGAATGTTTATAAAAATTGAGTTCAATTGATATGATGATCTCGTTATATATAATAATAATAATAATTACGATAATTGTATAGTTATATTTTTTTCTCTTTTTTCTTTCATTATTATTTTTTTGTTGTCGGGTGAAAGTGTCTGAAAATTAGATAATTAAATTTTAAGAGAATGTTTATAAAAATTGAGTTAATTGATATGATGTATGATAGTTAATTGAGATTTTAGAAATTTCAATTCTTCCACCTTTTAAGTATTGTTGAATTTAAGAAAAAAGAAAATTAAGTGATTTGTTATAGACAATACACATAGCTTGGCTTATTGATGTGTTAACTAACACCAAATTTACAGTTGGAGGTTTTCAATTTTCTATTATACTAAAAAAAACGTAGGTATTTTATTTTTATTCTGGACAATCATTTGGAGACTTCAAATTATAGACATTCTCCTAATTAAAGGAGAATCGGAAGATAGGAAAAATATTTCAAAATTATTCCCATCAAAGTCGACAAATACTAATAAAATATGGATAAATATGTAGATAAACCCTACAAATATTGAACGAAATTGGTCGGTGGCGCGATTGGTTATTTGATTTGGTGTTAATTCATTTCCACCGAGTATTCAAAACCCAAAAATATTGTTTGGATTGTATATATTTTTTAATTATTTTCTTAATTCAATATGTTAATAAAGGTAGATTTTTTAAAAAAATTATAAATCCTAAATCATGTCAATTAAACTATAATTTTGTTGGCTGTTTTTTTATTTAAAAAAAAAACACTTTTTGAATGAATGAATAATAGGTAGATTTTATTACTATTTATTTTATCCATTCTCAAACCCTTTCAACTTTGAAAGGGAAAGCACCATCTACTCAAAAAAAGGGAAAAAAAGAAAAAAAAAAAAAAAAAAAAAGGGAAAGCACCATGACGTATTTTAATAGTGAAAATTTCGCTACAAGGATAGCTCTTATATTTTTTACAATGATTTTTATTTGTATTTTTTTCTTTTACAGCTAAAAAGATGTGAATCATTCAATAAGTTTTAATAAATAAACACCGGTTGGGTATTCGAATAAAATGTTATTAGAGCAATACTTAGTTAAGGATAAGTAAGTATTTTAGAAATATTTATCTACCTTACAACCACATGTTTTTACTTAAAAAGAAAATTAACTTTGTTTGATTGAGAGAAAAATGCTAAAGTGGAGAGTTAAATGTAAAAAAGTAAAAACATGTAATTCTAAAGATGAGTAAGTATTTTCAAAATATTTACCCATCATTTGGTAAGTATTGCTCATGTTATAATATTTGTCTAGATAACTTTATATATATATATATTGAACATTTCGACTTCTCTCAATACATCATGTTGTCGTCAATATTTATATGTCAAAAAATTGATAGAAAGTTAATTTACAGGTAATGAATAACTATTATGAATTAAATATATTGCCATTTAATTGCTTAAGGTCTTTCATGACTATTAAAGCAATCCCTAATTCTTATTAATTATCACATTAATAAATTTTAGAGAAGGAGAAATAAAGTGTTCACAAAAACTACCTAACATAGTTAAAAGTTTAGATCTTTATTAAAAAAAAGTTATTCTATCTCAAATATTTAGAAAAATAAATTCAACCAAATATTAAGTAGTGAAAATAAGATATCCACTCACTGTTTTTTTTACTTTTAACTTCAACTTCCAGGGGTGATTTAGGGGTTGGTAGAAGAGAGCAGAGGAAGGCATCCCAACTTCTTGTTTGTTTTTTATATATCACAATCTCTTTCAATTCCTTTTAATATTCTATTAAACTTATTTAATTTTATCAAATTTAAAATCAAACTTCATTAAAATAAAAAATTAATATAAAATACAAATTTTCTCTCTTCAGTATTAATCCCCATAAATTTTTTTCAACATTTCCTTTTCAAAACACAAATTCCCAAAAAATTTATAACATCTTCCCTTCAAAATATTAATTCTCAAACAAATATTTCATTCTTCCAAATCACTCAACTTCCTTTTCACTTCTTCTTTATCTTCTTCTGGTCGCCTCTCCCAAACTCCAAAATTCAATCACCCTTAGCACATCTTAAACTTGATTATAATAATATGAATATTGTTAACTATATATACTTTTTGGAAAAGTAGATAAATTTCCAACTAATACTAAAAACTAAAATTAAAATTGAAATCATAAAAAAAATGCTAAATAAATTTAAATAACTATCTTTTTTTTTTTTACTTCAACACTATTATTTAGTTAGAGGTTGGGGTTTAAGACTTTATATCTTGTTGAATGTTACAGTGCATGACAAATATGTTTTACCAACCAACAAATTACAGGTTCAAGATGAATTAAAAAAAAAAAAAAGAAAAAAAAAAAAGACAACAACAACTAAACCTGTATGGGGAAAAGTCAACAAATCGTCATAAAAAACGATTATTATATTTATTTTAATTGAAAAACATTTCTTCTTGTCAAACAATTTAAAAAAAAAACATATTTTATAAGTAATTATTCACAAAAATATATTATTTAACTGAAGCCAAAGTCAGCCGCCTTAGCTCCAAAAGATGTCCGCCACATTGGTTATTGCTATACTACAAATAAGAAGGTTATGCCTTTATTTATGTGCATTATTTATTTGTACACACATTTTGTCTCGCTCGTGATCGATGGTCCAACAGGCAACAATATAACAATATAAAATTCTGTTTATCAAAAAAGAAAAGAAAACTATCAAATTCTCATGCCCAAAACCAAATGCTATACATCCAATCAACTTTAGATATTGGGCTATTTTTCAATATAAGAAATGTGAGAAATTCGAATCTTGGATTTTATAGTAGGTAATAAGAGTCATATGAATCAATTGACCAATGGGAACAAAATTTGAATTTTCTCCCTTGAAATATTATTAAACTTAAAAAATAGTTATTTTAACTTTATATAATTCCCATTGTTCACAATTATTTTTGGCGAATATGAAATGTTTGTGTTAATTTATATAATTTTCGAAGTTTTTAAAGATTTCGTGGATTGATTTAGTAGTCAAATAGACATTAAATAATTAGAAGATGACTTGTTTCAAAAAAAAAATAAAAAAAATAATAACTAGAAGATATAGATTCAATTTATAGTGACACATGTTCCTAAAATAGTAAGGTGTAAAGAATACAAACAAAATGTAAATTATGTAGAAAGGAAGACAAATATCATCAATAATTATGGATGAAACACGAAAATGAAGTCATGGAAACTTAGGACAAATATAGATTCTTTGGGGGTGATTAGATTTAGAGGCTGAGGGAGGAGAGGAGAAGAGATGAGAAGAGGAATTGTCAACCGCATGTTTGTTTTTAGTACATCGCAATCTTTCTCAACTCTTTTCAATTTCTCCTCAATTCATTATCAAACATCACATCAAATATCTGATTTAATTATATTAAATTTCATATAACTTTTAACTCTTTATTTTTATTTTTTCAATTTTAAGATCACATCAAACCTATTATTTAATTATATAAAAAAATATATAATATATATTTATATATAAAAAATAAATATCACATCAATCTCTCATTTCCTCTCCCCTCGTAACACCAATTTCCAAATCATTCAATTTCTTCTCAATTTCTTCCTCCTCTCCTCTCATCTTTTTTACTTCCCTAAACTCCAAAATCCAATCACCCCCTTTGAGATTTGTCGTCCACAATTAATAATAATTTTGTGATTAAAATATTCTTTGTGAAAACTTGTCGTCCATAAAACTAAAAAAAAAAAAATTTTGAGATAAAATAAATTAAAAACCCTTTTTTTTCTCTCTCCAATATTTTTAGCTTTTTCGATTTACTTGTGGCACTTCTGCATCGTCCAAGTTCACCGTCTTTTTTTTTCTTTTCCTCTTCCACTCTGATCCATTTGTCTAATAATCTTGGGATATTATTTCTTTTAGTGTCGTTTTTCTTTCCTTGATTTTGATTTTAGGTTTAATTCGAGTTCTCATTTTTATTTTCTCCTTATTTTAAGCTTGCCGTCAATTGGGGTTTTGCATAACATAATTTCACACACTTTTAAGTTATATGCAATTAAGAAATCGATGTTATCGAAAACACAATAAAGATTCATTTCTTATCAAATCACTGAACAGATGCTTCAAAATCCTTCCACTCAACAGCCTCCCTCTCTAAAAAGGAACCTTATTCTTCCTTGGAATCAAATTTCACAGACGCGAAAGGTAAATTTTTTAAAATATTTTTTGTAGCACCAATATTTTTAAAATTTTTCTTTTAAGTATGAGTTTTTATATATTTATTCAATAAGTAGACAATTATTACCCAAAAAAACTTTCAAAATCTCAACCAATTAAGAAACGAGAAACATACTTATTAAAGCCAGGTAGAACTATAAAAATATTTGGAAACACTTTACAATTGCCTTCCAACTAAAAAACAAAACATAAAAATACTTCTATTAATTGCCGCAAGACTCCATCTTCATTAACAACTTTGGAATGGTCAGCCTTCCAAATTGATGTGTCAAAATTTAAAAATTATCATTTACCAGTCAATTTCAACTACATATAAAATCTGAATAATCATTGACATCGATTTCAATTCAATTGATATGGTTAAAACTAGAGAACAATTTAGGTGATGCATTGATATCACCTAAATATTGAAGTTCAACTATGTAGTTTGTCTTATTTTTTTCTAACTTAAAAATAAAAATATAAAATCAAAGAAAATGGAAGTGTGACTACCATTATGCCACATAGATGGACTTAAATATTTAAGTGAGGTCAAAACATCACATAAATTATTTAATATATTATATATATAATGCCCCTATATTAAAACATTGATGATTTAAAAGTACATGTAAATTTACAAAAAATAATAATAAAATATTAGAAGAGATTTAATCAAATTCAATAACACAAATGACGCCAACAAAAACAATAATTTAATGATATCAATATGATCTCCTAATTAGAAATTCATGTATTCCAATTCAATATCTCATATTTTTTTTGAAATTCAACGATATTTGAAAATTGAATAAGCAAATAGTTAATAAATGATCAGTCCTTCTACTTTTGCCAATGTCTGGAGACTATTGTTTGTTTAACTCAATAAAATAAAATGAAAATCACAAAAGATGCTTTTAATTTGTTTGTTTGTTTGTTTTTTTTTTTTTAAAAAGCGCTTGCAAATAAAGTAAAAGGACGAAATGGTGTATTTAATCATATTAATATATATTAGCTTTTTGAAATGTATTAAAATATGATCGATGAGAGAAAAAGAAATGAAGAAGTTGGAAAAAAAGGCTAGGCGATGGTTTTCCGAGCTGCGGTGACTGAGTCAAGGGTGGGAAATTACTAAACAGCCGTGAAAGAGGGACCCGCCACCGGCACCCAACCGGTCGAAACGGCTGAACTAAGCCCATTGACGAAAGCTGGAAGCTGTGCTGCGTCAGTCAATTTCCTTCCTTCCTTGAGACCGTCTAAACTAATCCCTTCATTAACTGTTAACTGCGGGCGATTAATCTAACCATGGTTCGGTTAATAGCTTCACCGTTCCTATAAATACCCAGTTCCGCCCGCCTTCTGTGAAGTACAAACGCGATCAAGCGAAGGAAAGGATTTAACCTCGGCGACTCTCGCTCTCTCCTCGCCAGTCTTCGAGTTCCAGGTTTGGATCCTCTGATCCGATCCCATTTTCTCAATTTTCGTTTTCTTCTCTGAGATTCTTGATTCATTTTCTGATTCTGTGTTTCGTTTCGTTTCTTTGTCGCTTTTGGTGAGAATTGCAGGATCGAGTGGAGTGGAGTCAAGGGTTTGATTCTTGTAGTTGAATCTTGAGTTTCTTTGCTTTTTTTACTTGTAAATTGTAACATCGAAATTTCGTAGTGTTTTTGTGGATGAGATGATTGGTCGGGAAACTCCTCGTCGATTTTGAACGATGCGCGATCTGGGTTTTTATGAATTTACTAAATCCCCCGGTGTATCGAGTTTGACTTTTCCAGTACTATAGCTTCTTCTTTTTCATTCAATGGTTGATATATGGGTTTTTTTTTTTTTTTTTGGTCTGGTTGAACTTTATGTGATATTGAGCTGTGGGTTGCAATTGTTTGATTTCTTTTCTGTCGTCCATTTTCATCGAGTGCTGGACGGAAACATTCGTATCAGATCTGATTTTTGTTTTCTCTTGTTTGAGCTTGTTGCAGTTATTTTTTCAATTGACAGGGTAACAAATAAATGCGGGCTATACTAGGATTTGAGTTTGCTAGGTGAAATTCTATGTTTGGAATATTTAGTATCAGTGCTTCTATGTTCTATATTTGTCCTTTTCTTTTCTCTCCTTTGTAATTCTTGTCAATGTTTTTTGTGAAGAGGTGTGCTGAACTTGGGCGGAGTTATAGGCCATTGTGGCTTTTGATCATTTGTTCATCTTCATTTAATTATTTGTTCATTGAAGATAATTTATTTTGCTTATAGATGATCAACTCATTATTTCATATTGGATTAATTTCCTTTGAAGTTTACTCGAGTTTCTTTTTGTGATAGTTTTCCAGGACTCCTCTAGACAAAATTTGACCTGGACTTCTGTCTTTCTCTTTGGAATCGGTTATCATGACTCCTTCAGCAGTCACCACTTCGGTTATGCTTGATTTATTTTGTGGTGACGAGGAAACTTTTCTAGCATTAATGAAAATATTGAATGGATGTCCTTTGCCAGAGAATGTTTATGATTATATAGATCCTTACCAGTGTAAACCCGAAAATTTGCCAGGTAATTCTGATGTCTTCCTTGTACCAAAAAATCATGTTTTAAGTTTCCTGATCTTCTCGAGTATTTGGAGAACTGGATCTAACGATGTTATTCAGATACATTACCCATATAATCAAGGTTGCAATACAGCTAACATCGATTAAAGAACATTTATTGCTGAATTTCAATCCAAATGTTGTTGATGTTTTCGTTGTATTTATCATATTTTTAGTTAACCTCGTACTCCCATCATTCATTGGCAAGTGTTTTTAAATGCTCAAGGTGCACTAAGGCGTAATAGCCTACTCTGAGGCTTACTCGCAAGGCGAAAAAAAGTGTAGGCTTTTTTGTGTGAGGTGCACTATATATAATAACATTCGTAAAGAAGAGATAGCATAATTGGAGTGGGAATATTAAAAAATACTCTTAAGGTTAGTAAATGTTATTTTAGTAGAACTTATTTTTTTTACAACTAATCACATGATAGCACACGTCTTTTTACCTAAGGTGCCCAAGGTCTATGACAAGGCACTAGATCTGTGCCTTGAACCTAGCCTGAGCAGCCTTTTAAAACACTTAACAAACTTGCCATGTAATGGTTTTCAGCTTCTGGTTGATTTTTGTGGCTCCAATGTAAGCTGAACCAGTTTTCACATGTTTTTAGCAAAACGAGGATTTAAACTTTTGTTTTACTGACTAGCTTCTTCAATTACGAAGAAGTCTAAGGTACTTTTTAATGTCCTGGTAAAGCAGGTGAAATTTGGTATTATGTTAAAAGCAACGGGAATGCCAACTCAAGTCTCGGTCACTGGAGGCAGAAGGGTGTAGATCATAAACTGTATTCAAACTCTTCCTTCACTGGATGGAAAACCACTTATTATTATGGAAGTCAAGCACCTCATGAGCATAAAAGAACCTGGATTATGCATAAGTACTGGATGAGTCAGTCTGACCTGTGTGAAGACAGCAAGCAAAAAAAGGTATATCCTGCAATCTATTTGCCAAAAAGATCATCAGCTGACATTTCCCTGTATATTTTTTCTACCCAGCCTATCAATTGCTTGTTTGGTTGGGCAACTTGCAGGAAACAAACTCACTATGCAAAGTCTTTTGTGGGGATGAACCACTTCAAGACCAGATTCCGAAAATCGATCTTCCTATCATTCCCACTTCAGAAACCATTGGCCTAAATCATCAGTTGGTTATTTCAGATGCTGCTCTGAATTATATGGTAAGTGGGTTCACAAGAAACTCGGAGTTAGTAGTCATTTTACTCCTCAGATTTGATGCATCACTTTCTTAACGTTGATATGAAACTGGTTTGGGGTCTCCGAGGTGCTGCCTTGTTGAATTTAAGGAGTGAATTCAATTGTAAAATTTCTTGTTGTCTTCTGAGTTCGAGTCTTGAGAAGGGATCGAGTGCCCTGGATAGGTAGTGGGGTGAATATCCACTTCCCAGTCATCAAAAAGAAAAAAAAAAAAAAGAAACTGGTTTTGCAAATCCGTCTGGCATGATTTCTGTTTTTCTTCCCTTTTTTCGATAGCTAACACAATTGGAAACTGATCACTCTCCCATCTTTTCCCCTTTCCTTTTTTACCTGGTACAGGCCGCGAATTGTGTCTTTATTTTCCGTTAATGAGTATTGATGTTTTGTAGATGAGTGAAGATGACGAGATGGATTGTTTTTCTGAAGGCAACTTCTTAGAAGTGGATGATTTAAATAACCCATCTCCATCAAGTTCTGAAAACTCTAGTTGTTTGTCCATGCCGTTAGAGGATGAGCATGAATTTGATATAATGCCTGTACTAGAACACATAGAAAGTTGCATTAACCATGACATGGCTCCAAGAGAAGCTGCCTGCATCAGATCCTCTGCATCCTCCAGACTCAGGAAGGAGGTGATGCAGGAAGGGGCTTCAGGTTTGTCAATTTATTTTTCTCATCCTCCTGTTGTTTACCTTCCATTTTATGCACTTCTATGAATCCAGAATAATCATGTGATAGGTTCCAAACTAGATCCAGATCAGTATTTTAAGATAAAGAAAAAAGAAATATAAAAGGATACAAACTAATCATGTCGATGATAGAAAATAGAAATATAAAAGGATACAAACTAATCTAGATCATTACAGTTAATTGCCTACCTTCCCATTACTCACCATCTATTATTTAGTAACATATCCTCCAACAAACCTATCATCTTGTTACATTTTGAAGGCAAAACAGAACATTCTGCTAAAGAGTGACTTCAAAAAACCAACAGTTATAGAGAGCATTATTTATGGGTAGCTATTAAATTTCTTATCCCATCTGCTAGTGTTTATCTTTATATATGGCTTCAGCACGTTTGTTTGTCAATAATGGCCTCGTACAATTATCATGAAGTTGCCTAGTGGTCGAGAGAGTCTCGAGAGAACTAAGAGGTGATAGGATTTAATATATGGTGATGACCTACTAGGAATTAATTTCTTATGAATTTCTCTGACATCCAAATGTTATAGGATCATATACGAAATGTTCTATGACAATAGTGAAGCTAAAATAATAGCATCTCCTGTATGTCATCGAGTAGTTATTTAGATGAAAACGTAAAATTTTCCTGATGCTTTCAACTAAAGTTCGCTGTTATGAAATGCATATTTACATGTCGGATGATAATTAGATGTAAACACAACTTCTCGTCGTGCTCTGATGCTATGTTTCTCCAGTTATTTTTTCGCTCTTGAAAATGCAGCAACTTTCAGTTTTACTCAACCATTTCACTTCTTCTCGTACCCAGAATCTCTTGTAAGCATCAGAAGAAGTCACCCGCTGACCAAAGAGAATCCTAAAACCGAATCGACAGTATCCGGTTCAGGCTGCATCGAACCACACTTGAACTTCCCAAACAGATTGAAAGGTGAAGCATCATCAAGTTCTCACAACAAGATGATATCAAATGGTGAAGAAACAGATGTGGATGGGGAGAAGAAGACTGGCAGAGTGAAGAAGATTCAGAAAAAGTACTTTTGCTTCCTCTTTTCATTTTAGATCTCTTACACTTAGCATTCTCTCACACGTATAGTCTAGCACAGAGCAATTAGAGTAAATTAATATTGCAATTAGAGTAACACTGGTTTTGTAAGAAAAAAAAAACAAAAAAACAAAAAAAACAAAAAAATAAAAAACCAAAAAAAAACCAAAAACAAAAAACAAAAAAAAAATCATCTTATTTATTAGGTTCAGTTTTCATGTATAGTGTAAAGTTAGGACAGTTTGTAGAGATGACGTGTTGTAGTTTATGTAACTTTCTTTCTTAGAAGACATTACATTTAAGATTGAAATATCATTTTGGTCTGGTCCCTGTACTTTGGGATCGTTCCTAATCCTATCTATTTTAATATTTTATTTTAATTTATATATTTTAATTGAACTTAAAGTTGGTGTTTATAATTACTTTAAAAAAAAAAAAAAAAAATCAAATTTAGTACAAAGAAAAAGACTATTCTCAATTTTTTTTTAGAAATATGTTCTTCCTTGTATTACAATTATTACTATTATTGATGAACAAAATTTGTTTGATCAAATATGGTACTTTAATCTGATTAGGGAATGAATGACTTCATTTATTACTTACGGAAGTGAACGGAATTTTAGTCGGTTGCTTAGCCCACCATTATAACGAATTAACGTTGGAGTGATTTTATGAATCGAATATTTTGTTTTGAGACCACCTACTTTTTTTTTTTCTTTTTATTCAACTACTTTTTTTTTTAGAATTTTATTAACTACTTATTGGATAAGCCTTTTTTACTAAATAATTATAAATTTTGATAAATTTTGAAATATTTGTCTCCATATTCATTAGTACATTTTAATAATGTATTATAGTATTATGTGTTATTAATACAATATTATATATTATTAACAAAATTATTATTATTAATACCAATAAATATGAATGCTAATTTTTTTTAAGTGATCATATTTGCCATTATTTTTTGTTTACTCTTGTAAGTCCTTTTTTTCAATCAACTTTTTGCTTTTCTATATTTGTTATTTTCTCAGTAGGTATACATTAATTTTTATTATTATTATAATTTTTTAATCTTCAAGTTCACTTTGATCATGTAAATTTGTTAGCAAACACCATGATATACTTTCCAAGAAAAATGTGTTTTTTAATCAGTATAAATATTTACAATCTTTAACATTCTCATTCTGATCATTGTACACGGTTTAGCTATGGAGTTCTATTAATTTATTTTAGTTAAATATTTGATTTAGTAAGATTGAAAGTGTGTCCCACATGAAAGTCTTGGGCGGTAAGATAAAATTTATGAAAAATGTAGAGGTTGTGTGGGGGTGTTGTTTGGGTTTTTTTAGTGGATCGAAAATTTGAACTTCTAACTTTTTAATGAGGTTATATTTTAACTATTAATAAATTAAGTCTATTTTAGTAGTGTTAGTGTGTATTCATTTATCATCCCACCATAACCATCACAAGAGATTTCCTATAAAGTAATATCCTCAACTTGGACAAATGTCCACCAAATGAGAGATTCCATTAAGTAAATTTCATAAGGTATCATCAAGAATTGAAGGTTGAATTTTGATAGACTTTGAGGGCAATCCTATATCCATAAAAACCATAACCCCACTAAAAGATGAGAGGAAAGCATCAATTTTGAAAGGGAAATTTCCCATGGAAAATAAATAAATAAATCCTCATTTAACCTTTGTGAAAAAAAAAAAAACCTTTATTCACTCACTCCACTTGAAACGCAAGATTAAAAACCACAAAACCTAAAAAAATACAAGTAAAATAAACAGCAAACATACCACTAAAACTACATAATCCAAGAAAACTTAAAAAAACCCGGATAGTATCAAGTAGTACATGGTGCTATTATTTACTTACTAATATTATTATTATTTTATCTTTTTTCAATTCAGGATATGAAATTGAACTCATTTCATTATTGAGGAACTTTGTGTTAGTAAAAAAAAAGATGTTAATATCAATTTTGAGAGGAGTAGTTTTTATTTTAATTTTTAATTTCTATTTTTAAATTTAATATGTGCGAGAAGTTAAATTAAAAGTTTAATAAGTTCAAATTTCTAATCAGTTGCGCTAACACAAGTAAAATAACTTTTCTTGTTGAATTCAATAAAAATGATTATTTTCTAAACATGATTAAAGTTGGTCTTTTCATTGTGCAATAATAAAATATTGTTATTCTAAAAAAACTATTGTTGATCAGTCATATTCTCTATTAAGATGAAAAAGTGACCAATAATTTATGACTTTATGTAATAGCTAATTAAGATGGGTTTTTCTAAAAGGAAAAACGTCTTTTTTCATTTAAGTTTATTTAATTTCAACATGTAGATATGTGAATATATATATATATATATATATAAAATTAATGTATGTGTGAATTTCATCATCTTTGGAATGTCATTATAAAAATCAACATACAAACAAACTATTAACAGTAATTTTATAGTTTATTTTGTTTTGTTTTTAAACTTTTATTTATTTATATTCATCTAACATTTTTTTTAGTTCAGCAATAAGAATTGAGATTTAAGTTATACTATGCCATTGTTAATCTGTTTGCATATTCATCTAATATATTATCCTTAATTCATCTTTTTTTTTTTTTGAGAGCCCTTAATTCATCTAATTAATTTATTATTTAATGGACGGAGCAATGTAATCATCACCCAAGCCTTAACTTTGTTGTCGTTTTTTTGTTTTTTTTTAAGATGATCGTAACCAACCTCAAAAACTAAAATATATTAAAAAAAATTCTAAATATTTTTATATGGAAATTTATGCAGCAAATCGAAGGACGTGCTCCGAGAGGTGAGGCGACTTTAGGCTTGGGCTTGTTGAGTTGCAGTGGTCTGGGCCGACCCAACCTATCGAAGCCCATTTCGAGCGATTGCTCAAAATTATCATATTTAACATAAGAATATTTGGGAAAGTTATTATGGATGATTCTAGAGGAGTTAGTTTTACTGTGAATATTGTAAATTGTATTTTAATATTCTAATTAGATGCTTATAATTATCTCAATTGAAGAAGTTTTGAAAAAAAATAATTCTTACAACCTGAAAAACAATGAGACACTGGTTTGTGTAATATTTTATTTTTTAAATTAAGTTGAGTAGAATTACCAAAATTGTCTAATATACTCATTAATTCGAAGAACTGGCTTTCTCCTCGAGGAAAGCGACTTTCTCATTTTAAGTCTCGTTTACATACATACATATAAGTTGAAAGAAGGGAATTACAAATACTGATTCTAAGGATTGAACGGAATGAACATGGAAGAATCGAACTCGTGATCGTGGAGTGAAAATTGATTAACACCAAACCAAATAACTAATTGCGCCACCGATTCATTCAGAAATTTATTTACATATATTTTAACTTATTTCTGTTTTGGAAATTTGTTGGATTTCCTAACATTAAAAAACTATTTATGAACTAAAGAACAGAATAAACAAATATAAAAACGAAACAAAAAGCATAATGAAAACAAAGTGAATATAATACTCCCCTAAACTATAAATATTCCCATACTTATCTGCCACATCGATGACCGTTTAAATATCTTCTGCTCAATCACAAAAAAAGTTTTTCTTTTTTTAAAAAATTAAGGGTAGAAAATTCGAATATATGACCTCCTCGTATACACTTATATTTTTTTGTGTGTAAATAAGATTAACATTTTATATTTTTAGAGCACAACAAAACACGCTTTTTTTTTTTTAATAACAAGAATAACATTTATGTTTCTAGGCTTAATAAATAGAAATAAACAATAATATATAATAATAGTGAAAGATTTGAATTTATGATATTTTGGCAATTAGGTATACTGTTCTTGTTGCATCAACAGATATATTTCTAAAATTGTTGTTTTTTTTTTTTTTTTTTTTGTATCCTATATAGCTCTAATAAAGAGTATTGTGTTGAATTGAATTTTTACTAAACAATGAAACCATTCGACTATTAACATTTTTGATAGTATTGTCTTTAATAAATAAATAATATATTTAATTTGGTAAATACCTTTGATTATGTCACTTACACAACAAAATCGTTACATCTAAACGAGTAAATATCAAATGACAAAAGTTAAATGGTAGATTTCCCCACACACTTTGTTGATAAATTGAAAATAAATAAAATTAAAGAGATTTTTTTTTTGAGTTACAACAATTAGAGGTGGGGGATTTGAACCTGTAACCTCTTGGTCATTGAGTGTATACTAAGAAGATTTTTAAAATTTTTTTTTTTAAAATTTTTTATTTTTATAGAAAGTAGTATGAATGTAAATTTTAGAAAAACAATAATATGATATTTGGAAAAAGTAGAGACTGGTATTTGTAAAATGATTAAAAAATCAACGCTCTAAATCAATTCACTTACCTCACAATGAATGGTGATACAATTTAAAGTCAATCAATTCAATGATTCAAGACAATTAAAGTTGAAATTTAACTATTCTTTACATGAAAAAAAAGAAAGGAAAACAAGATGAAAATAAATAAGAGAATGAAGAAAAGATTGAATAAAAAAAAGGGAGAAATTACAAAAAGTCATCAAGTTAATGACTTTAATTGTGGGGTTATTGAAGTCAAATGAATGCACGATTGATTGGAAAAATTCCATTTTTTAAAATTATTTTTTATTTTTTATATTTGCAATCACTATGTCTAGTTGAACCTAATCGGTCACACTAGTTGAAGATTGTTGATGACATCGATTGAAGTCAATCAATGCACTATCAATTGTACTAATCTCATATTTTTTATATTTACAATCAGTATTAAGTCAATCAACGAAATTGATTGAAGTCAGTTAATGATATTGATTGAAATCGATTGGTAATACTGATTGAAATCAATCCGACAATTAATTTGAATTTATTCCATATTTGTAACGAATGGCATTGATTGAGCCAATATATTAAATTTCACGAGAAAACTTGTTAACCTACTATTCCAAGAAGATAACACCAAATTAAAATATAAATCTCCAGCGACCATTGCAATCAAAATAATTCATAAAAACAAGTTCTTTAAGTAAAAAGACTTCCCACAAATTCCAGATAAAGAAAAGCAGCACACACAAACTTCCATGCAAGAATCAAGAAGGTCATAAAAAGCAAATCATGCTCTTAATACACCAATATTATTTTTCCATATAAAAGCCCCAATAAAACCATCTTTCCCATTATAATGAGAAAAACCCAAAAGCCTGGAAAAATCAAAAAAAAAAAAAAAAAAAAAAAAAAAAAAAACTACCAGAAACCCCCAAAAATTGACAATACATGCGGCCTATCTCGACCAAATGACGATTCTGGGTTTTTGTTCACAATAGTAGAGGCAAAAAGGAATCCAAGAACAATACAAGAAAAATCAACAAAGAAAAAATGATGATTGAAGCTAAGAGAAGAGTGAAGATTCCTGAGAATGGGAATATAAAATTGCAGCTTGTTAACGATTGACCAACAAAAAAAAACCATTCTCTTTCCTTTGCTTCTGTGCACCTTATCAATTAGAAAAACTAAAGTAAGATGGGAAGTTTAGAGGAGGAAAAATGAGTTAAAATGGTTAATGAATTTATACAATCAGCTGCTGAAATACCAAGCTCTTGTTCTTCAAATTCTCTTCCTCTTAGTTCCAAAAGAAGCCATTACCTTCTCAGTTTAATGGTATATATATAAGATGTCAAGAAGTCTCGAAAGAAATTAATTCTTGGGTAGTTGACCCACCATGAGTTTGTAAAATCTGAATAACAAAACAATAAATACAAATATTTCTCTAAAAAATACTTTTCATTTATTTCTTAATTACTCTCTCTACAACTTTCTACACGACTTTTTCTCTCTTCACTCTCTTTCGCTCTACATTTTTTGTCTCTACAAAAATGCACACTCTATTTATAGCCTATTACAAATTTGGTCTCCAAGTTCTTACCATAACGTTCTCCACTAATTGCTAAATCAAGAATCTACTAATTCCTTAATTAGTCTCTTAAATTGACAACTCATTAATTCCTTAATTGTCTACCCACTAATTCCTTAATTAACAATTACATTAAAGTTTATTCCAACAAAACTCCTCCATAAACTTAAATGCTTCTACCATTTACCATGCCAATCATCTTCTTGAATTTCTCGAACAATACTTTCGGTAACGGCTTTGAGAAAATATCCGCAACTTGATCTTGATTCGCTACATGTTTCAATTCCACTCTTCCTTCCTTCACATGATCTCGGATAAAATAAAAACAAACATCAATATGTTTCCTTCTTTCATGATTAACTCAATTCTTTGGTGAGTCAATTGCTGATTTGTTGTCTACTTGAATCACTATCGCACTAAGTTGCTTTAACTCCATCTTGCTCAACAAATTTCTCAGCCATATCGCATGACAAACGCACCAAGAAGCTGCAAGATATTTAGCTTTGCATGTTGAAAGCGTCACAATTGATTTTTTTCTTTGACAACCAAGTAAATGCTGTGCTGCCCATAAAGAATGCGTATCCCAAAGTTCTTTTCCGATCGTCTATGTCTTCGCATCAATCGCTGTTGGAGTATCTACTCAACTTGTACTCTTCTGCTTTCGAATAAAACATCCCAAGTGACACTATTCCTTAGATGTATCACAAAATTCACTTAAATGCTTTCCAATGCGTATAAACTGGCTTCTACATGTATTGACTAACCGTGCCAACACTCAATGCGATGTCTAGCCTTGTGCATGTGAGATAGCGAAGGCTTCCTACAAACTTTGATATTTGCTCGCATCTACATGTTTTCATCCATCAAACTTTGAAAGTTTCATACCTGGTTCCATTGGTATTGCAACCGGATTGCAATTTTCCATCTTGAACTTTTTCAAGATCTCTTTCGCATACTGCTCTTGCGATACAAAGACTCCCGTCTCTTTTTGTTTAACCTCCAAACCGAGGAAATACTTCAGCAAACCCAAGTCTATCATCTCAAACTCTTGCATCATCGTGCTCTTAAACTCTTCTATCATTGCATTACTATTACCCATAAAAATCAAATCATCAACATCAAGGACAACAAGTATCGTATTACCTCCATTCTGCTTTGTGTAAAGTGCATGCTTGTAAGGACATTGCTTGTATCCATTCTCCTCGAAATACATGTCAATGCGAGTATTCCACTCTCGCGGTGCTTGCTTCAACCCGTAAAGCGCTATCTTCAATTTTAGCACCTTCTTCTCTTTTCCAATTTTTACATATCCAGGTGGTTGTTCAATATACACTTCTTTTTCAAGCACACCGTTCAAGAATGCTGTCATAACATCCATCTGATAAATCGACCATCTAAATTGTGCCGTTTTTGAAATTAACAATCAAATTGTCTCAATTCTCGTAACTGGAGCAAAAACTTCATCATTGTCGATTCCCTCTTTCTGCTTGTATCCCTTCTCAACAAGTCTCGCCTTGTATAGCTCTATCTTCCCTTGCGCATTCATTTTCTTCTTGAACACCCACTTCACATCGATCGGCTGACTTGCATTCAGTAATTTTGTCAGCTTCCATGTATCATCTCTTCATCCATTGCGGTTTTCCACTTCTTGTCTCGTACTGCTTCCTCAAAACTAATACTTTCTACATCTGCCAAAAGACACACAAGATGCACCTCATTTGTTGCATCGTACAATTCTTGCAAATTCCGCATTCTAGGTTGTTGCAGTTCTTCTTCAGTTGTTTCAGGCTCTATTGGCATACTTGTTGATGTAACTACGGGTAATTCTCCAACTTTGATGCTGACTTCCATCGAATTGTTCCAATCCCATTCGCTTTCTTCATTTACTCGCACATCGCGACTCACCATCACTTTCTTGCTTATTAGGTCAGTAACTTGTACCCTTTTATTTTCTCATCATAGTCAATAAACGCATACTTCTTGCTTTTGTCTTCAAGCTTCGTTCTTCGCTGATCAGGTACGTGTGCATAAGCCACACTACCAAACACTATAAGATGCGAAACTGTTGGCTTTCGTCCATTCCATGCTTTTTGCAGTGTTTTATCATCTAGTTTTGCATGTGGACACCGATTTTGCACATAGATTGTGCACTGCACTACTTCTGCCAAAAATTTCTTTGGCATACTTTTACTCTTCAGCATTGCTCGAACCATATCAAGAATGTTTCTATTTTTCCTCTCGGCCACACCAATCTGTTGAGGAGTGTATGATGTAGTTAGAAATCGTCTTATGCCTTACTCCTCGCAATACTTCCTAAACGTTGTTGAAGTTATTTTCCACCTCTGTCAGAAAGCACATCTTTGATCCATCTACCAGTTTACTTTTCCACCCTCACTTTGAATCTTCTAAACGCCTCGAATGTCTTTGATTTTTCTTTTAAAAAATAAACCTAAGTTTTTCGTGAGAAATCATCAATAAAAGTAATGAAGTATATTTTATCGCTGAACGATGTGGGGGTAATTAGTCCGCATATATCTGTATGAATCATCTCGAGTGGTTGCTTCGCTCGATATTCTGCTTTCTTCTGAAACACGGTTGTCGCATGCTTGCTAAGCGCGCATTCTTCACAGAAATTTCCATCATAGTCCATCTCTGGTATCCAGTGCACCATATTTTTCTTCGCTAACTCTTTCAGTCCACTATGATGTAGATGACCAAAACGAAGATGCCACAATATTTCTTTATCTTTTGCATCGACTTGCAAACATCTTTCTCGCACTTTTTTTTAAAAATTTAGTCTATACATGCAATTTCTTCTCATCTTTACACGAACGACTAAATGCTCTTTCTTGTCCTTCAAATGCAACAACCAGTCTTTCAAAAATATAGAGTAACCCTTATCTGTGAGTTACCCCAAACTCAAAATATTTGTTTTGAGATTTGGCACATAATAAACATCCTGGATTGACCCTGTCAAGCCATCCTTCTGCACAAAAAAATCGTACATTTACCTTTTACCTTTACTTTTGATGCATCCCCAAAAGAAACATGACCATTTTTAATTTTCCGCATCTTTTTGAATAGATGCTCGTGTCCACACATATGGTTGCTTGCCCCTGAGTCGAGATACCATACAGTATCATTATTATTGCTTCCTTCTTTATGCACCATCAAAAGAACACCTTCATTCGCATTGCTTTCTACTACTAAAGTGCTTGTTTCTTCAACCCATTTATCTACACAACTATTTCTCGCAAAATGCCCTTCTTCACCGCAATTGTAGCATTTTTCAAAATAACAATCACTCGCATAATGACCATACTTGTGACACTTATAACATTCAATATTGACTGATTCGGTCTACTACCTCTTCCTGGACCGAGTCCTCTTTTGTGCCAATTTACTTGACTCATATGTCTCTTCTCTGCATCATAATTGTCTCTTTGACTACTCTGACCATATCCACGACCTCCGCGGCCACAACCACTACTATGAAATTGTTTAGAATAGAGTACCTCTTCATCTTCGATTGACGCCTTGGTTGAAATGCGTGTTCTAGCGTTTCCTCTTACTTCTTGTTCTTGTGTTACTCGTGTGCCTCAAGAGAACCAGTAAGCTCGTCAGCAGTGAGTGTTGCAAGGTCCTTTGACTCCTTTATCACGCATACCACATTCTCGAAATTATCCGTCAACGATTTAAAATCTTTTCAACAACTCGCACATTCGTTAGCTTTTCTTCATTGCGATTGAGTTAATTCACCACCGTCTGCACATGCGTGATGTAGTCAGATACGCTTTCTGACTCTTTCATCTTTATGCTCTTCAACTCACAGCGAAGAGTCTGGAGACGCACTTGCTTCATTCGGTCATCCCCTTTGAACACTTTATCTAAAGTGTCCCGTGCTTCTTTTGAAGTAGTTGCACTTGCAATCTTCTCAAAACTCGATTCGTCAACTGCACGGAATAACATGTACAATGCTGTTTTATCCTTTGAACGCGTCTCTTTCAATGCTTTGGTTTGAGCCGCCTTATAATCCGCGGTATTTTCTAGTTCCACAAATCTTTTTTCGACCACTTCCCATGCATCATGAGATTCAAGAATCACTTTCATCTAGATGCTTTAATTCTCGTAATTTACTTTCGTCAATCGTGGTAGCGGCATTTGACCCGTCACGTTTGCCATCGGCTCTGATACCAATTTGTAAAATCTAGATGCAAATAAAAAAATAATAAACACAAATATTTCTCTAAAAAACACTTTTCCTTATTTCTCAATTACTTTCTCTACAACTCTCTACATGACTTTTTCTCTCTTCACTCTCTTTCGCTCTCCATTTTTTGTCTCTATGAAAATACACACTCTATTTATAGCCTATTACAAACTTGGTCTCCAAATTCTTACCATAAACATTTTCCACTAATTGCTAAATCAAGAATCTACTAATTCCTTAATTAGTCTCCTAAATTGACAACCCATTAATTCCTTAATTGTCTACTCACAAATTCCTTAATTAATAATTACATTAAAGTTTATTCCAACAGGATTGAACCCATCACCTTTAACACCTCAAAACCTTCTTTGACTAGGTCACTCCATTATGGTTCAGTTTAAAGGTATACATATACATTCAAGTTCTTTTGCTTTTGCATATATATGTTCATAAAATTAACTTTTCAATTCTATTGGGTTTGTGATATGGAAATGAGATTAATTTGGGTGCAACTGTAGCTGCACCCTTGCCAAGATGTCAATGATGTGGCGCCTTTGGCGTCACACATCTCATTATTCTTTTTAAATAAAAAATAAAACTAAAAAGTGTGTGGCTCCCAATGTGTGAAATCATGGTAGGGCGGCAGCCAAGGCTGCACACCCAAATTGTTCTCTATGGAAATTAAGGATAAGTTTTATTCTATAGGAGATATAAATTATAGTGACTCGATCAGGCCTAAACGAGGCATCAAGATGGAGAGAGGTACTAGTAGACCAGTGTGGACGATGATGTTTCAGGCTCACACTGTAACTTGGGACGACACCCTTGAGTTAGGACTTCCGTGGATGGTCGGCCGACCAGGCTCACAGCCCTAACAACTGTTTACTATTAGCCTAGGAAACCCTCCGGGTATGTGGTTTGGGCTATGATGCCCTGGGTGAGTCGTATCAGTTCCATTTCTCACCGCGAGGAAGGGGCCAGTTGGAGAACATGTAGCTCTGCTCGCCAGATCCCTCGACCTGGAGTCAGTTTCCAGATTGTCCTAGAGTCATAGGACTCATGTGGACTGTTGGTCTTTAGGTCTCGATCTCTAGATCGCTTTACGCGGTGCAGGTTAAGGACGAGTTCCTGATTTGTCACCTAGGAGCTCGAGTTCTGTTAACCCTTCGTTTGTACTATTGATCATGCTTGTTTGTTGATACTTGTGATTCGGTGCATGTCTTTACCCCAAGGATGGGGATCCTTACCGAGTTGCAAAACTCACCATTTCCACTGTGGAATACCACAGGTACTACGAGATTGTATCGAGATGGGTGATCGGACGAGCTGGAGATGACCATGGGATCCGCTGCATTATTCTATTTAGAGTTTTTTAAATTTCTTCTTTTTGCATGAACTATTTAGGGGCATGATAAGTGTACATGTTTTACTGAGCTTTTGTGTTTTGACTATGGGTACCCAATGATTGTTTTAATGAATTTATAGTTTTTATAAACTTGTTCTTCTGAGTTGTTTCAAAGAGGTTTTATTTTAAATTTACATGTTAGGAACGTCGAGTACTATTTTCATGCATTTAGAGTTAAGGACTTAGGTTTAGACCCTAGTTTGGGTCGGGTTTTTACAGTTGGTATCAAACACAGACAAGTCCACAACAGGGGGACATGCAATCCAACATGCAAAATCACACAATATGCATAAGACACATCATCAATGGTAATAGACATTATGCATGCTCTCAATACAATCAATACATGCATACAACCACATAAATCATGCTACAATCATGACAAGTAAGTTAATACAACCAATCCAATACATGTATTAACCACAGGCCTCGAGAAGGGGGTAAAGGGTCCCTTACCTTGGCCGAAACCCCGAACAACGCTCCAAGAACCTCCTAGTAGCCCAATTAGTCAAAGTCCTGAAACGAACAAACTGGTCAAAACTAGCACCTCAGACCATCAAAATTGAATCCAAAATATCAAATTTACCAAATAGGGAAGAACCTCGAAAATCCTGTTTCGATGGCACTTGGCGGCTACATGTGCCTCATAAACTCGACTCGAAGAACGAGAAATAGTTCGGGTCAAATCTGTTCAAATGAAAGGTCAAAGGGTTAATAATTACCGTTTAAACAATTAATAAACCCTTAACCAAACAACCTTTAAGCCAAAATTTAAATAACTTAAACTGGGAAACAAACAGCCCCTATTCACAACTTAAATATGCTTAAACTTGAAAACAAACAACATTAATCCATCACTTGAATAACATATACCCTTAGCCAAATATGCTTATTCTCAACTTAAAATGGCTTTAACCTTGCAAACAAACACTCTTTATCCATATTTTCGATGATCCTAAACCAACAAGCAAACACCTCTTATTCTCATCTTAAATAGATTTAACCCAGCGCCAAACAAGCTAAAACCACCATTTAAATAAGCCCGAACATAAACCAAAATGGAAATAGAAAAGGAACCTCACCTAACTCCGGCAGCAACGAGACTCGAACTCACGGTGCAGCTGGCGGCGACACGAACTACTCCAAGGTAGCACAACCCACATCCACGACGCAAGTCCTCCACACGTGGCCAAACCAGAAGACGATGGAGAACTCCCACGGCAAACTCAAAACAGGCGGCGGCGTGCGCTCCTCGATGACGACCTCCATGCAGATGGGAATTGAGGTCAAAACACATAGAGAAGAACGAAATAGAGATTCCATGGGAGAGACGAAGCAAACGGCGCCAGCTAAAAGGATGAACAGTAGAATTGTCTTAGGGTTTTAAAATTGTAATAAAAAAATAAATACTAAAAGACCCATTCCCCCCCCCCCCCCCAACTTCAACTTAATTCAAAAGTGCCACAACTCTTTATTAAACTTCAATAAAAAGGGAAAACAAGAGGTTATTACACTAATCAATGCCAATGACAGGACTTATTAACTACACCGCAGAAAAGACAATCAACACGAGCGATGATTAACAGCGCAAAAAGGCACGAATTCAAAATAAAAACATGCTCGAGAAAGATACGTCAATAAGGAAATAATCAAGAATCAATCAAGTAATCAAGGTGGCGTCAATCAAATAAATTTTGATGGAAATCAAGGAACGTTGCATTAATGGAGATTTTACAGCTCACCTCGACTTGGTGGCCAAGTAATTCAATCCTATAAATACTGAGACATAGAGTCGAGAAAGTTGAACTGGTCAGTCGGTCATGAAGCCTATTGCGGAGAGAAGCAATTGGTGGTGTCGTAGGAGCCGATGACAAGAGGACTGCACACCTTCGACTGTGCCAATTCGATTTGACTATTTTATTAGGAGTAGTCTGTAGGTTTGAACATTTCTTAGTTGCAATAAAATCATCCAGTTTACTTTCTATTTGATGTTTATCCTATGGTTTTGCTGTAGGAGTTTATGTTTACTATTCATAAATAGAAGTATGCTAGGAGTGTAGGTCATTGAGTTTTAGACTGCTGTATGTTAATCTTTATATCTATGCGTCGCTTAGCTACCCACGCGTATACCTTGTAGTGAGATCAGAAGAAGGAACTGCACGTTGACCCAATATGCTACATTAGGTTGCGTGAATGTCTGCCCACTACTTAGAGTGTTAGGAATAACCTCACTAATGCTTGCGTTGCCCTGTTGCCAAGTATGGAGTTCATAGCAGAAGCTGGTTCTGCCATAGATCATTAAGTGCGGCAGTACTTGTTTGTTAGGGAAGCAATACTCTCGTTTACTAGGTCGCACGCTTAGAATGCTCTAGGATTGTTAGTTTACCATTACTCATTGCATTATATTTAATTTCAGCATCTTTTTTGTTTACATGATTTCATTTCAACCAAACCACAACAACTTAAACACACATACTTTACTTTTTGCACGACTCTAACTTAATAGAGTTAGCTCTAGACATCAATCTCTGTGGGATTGATAAAATTATTTACTTATTACTTGCTATAATTCCCGACTGCGTATACTTGCGCGTAAGTGATTCTGAGTTACACTTAGGTTAAGTTGACTTTGAATTAATTACGAAATATTATATTAGCACTGGAATTGCAACCAATCTAGTTTTTGTGCCATTACTGGGGATTGATTATTTAGAGTTAATATCTTTAGGAAGAGTAGTTTTTAATGTCTAAAAGGTTACAATTTTTGAATTTTAGGAAGATTAAGATTCAGAGCAATACAACCAACAGGGAAACAGAGGCCCACAACAAAACATTACAACAGGCACAAACACCAAATGGCATTCAATTATTTTACAAATCAACATTGAACGCATAATGATAGTCTGCAGCAGATATACGAATTTCAGCACCAAAGCTATGCGGAGGAGATCGACACAATACAATTATGTTCAAATGAGAACTATCAGTCGCAATTTTGGGAAGATCATAGCCACATCTATCAACATCAATTCAATCCATAAGGAGAACCCTGCAACATGAAACATACATGGGCCACTAGGAGCATGAACCTAGAGTCTATTGGACATACATGTGCAGACTCTAGAGGACACAATTATAGAAAAAGAAGAGCAGCTAAAACGAATACAATGGATGAGGGACAATGGTATTATATCAGAACCTCAATGGCCCAATATTTAAGATCCACAATCTCTGACGAGACCAACAGTAGAACGTCAGCAAGTAGTATACGAGCAGTAGAGACATATCTAGAGGCCGATATACTTAGTGAAGGAAAAATGATAGATTTTTTTGTGAGGGATAACTCTAATGGGAAGATTTTTGACTGGCCACAGTCTCGAGAGGAAGAAAACCCAAGGAATTACAGCTTGTGGCAAAAATAGATAGAGAAAAAGAGCGACGTTATAAGGAACATGAGGAAGCATGGGTAAGGTTCGCCACCCCTGCCAATCCAGAGACTGACAAAACAGAATGTATTGTGGAGGAAAACGAAGTGAGTTCCAAAGATGATACCGAGCAAAACTCGAATGATGAAGGTAAAAATGAAGATGAGAATCTTCAACAAGAAGGCATGGAAGATAATGAACCTGCGGATCCCATTGAGGATGTTCTACATCAAACTGGAAGGAGAGATGCAGAATCAATTACTCAGTAGAAAAATGATTATAGCGCTGAAGATCACAGGCCACCGGCGATGGTACCTGAGATTTTCTCGTTCGTAGAAGTACACACATCGTAGGAATTAATTCGTCGAGACAGCGACGCTTGGGCAATTCAAATGAGCTTTAGCACAAAACTACGTATCTTATCAACGCTTGGGTTGGTAGGAAGCCCACTCATCAAGATGTATGACGAAGAAAGGTAGGAAAAGGCGATCAAAGATGGCTTCTCCCTGGAAATTCTTAAATGGCCCAAGCAAGGATAAATCAGGCTGGACGAAATTAGCGCAAAGGTTCTGCCAGATCTGCTCAGCAGCATTCTTGGAATACGAAAATCTGATATTTCTGACTTTGGGAAAAAATATTTATTGTTTTACAATAGGTAGTTTTTCTATTTTATGCAACTTTTTTTAAAATTTTTTTGCTTAAGTCATTTGAATTCGTAATTTTAGGAAGTTTTTCTATATTTATTTTTATGTATTTATTTACACTGTTTATAGGAAGTTTTCCACGTTTACAATTTTTCGTATTGAATTTTAAATTTTTTTAGTTGGAAAGGAATTGGTTCAAATTAAGGTGGAGAATTTTAGTTTTCCTTTTGTGATTAATTCTTCCCTTACACGAGGATTTTTGAAATCTTTTGTAACGGCCCAGTTTTCCTTTCCGGTTCCCCAGGTTTCTTCGTTTACGGATTCGGTGGTTTGGTTGGGCCGTTAGGGCAGTTTGAGCTTCCAAGGGTATTTTGGTAATTTGGCCTTCAGGGGTAGTCTCGTATTTTGCTAGGGTTCCGGGTTTGTTCAGCTGAGTTTATGGAGTTGGGTTTTGTCCGATTTCAGGTTTTCAGAGTTAGCTGGGTCCTTGGAGAGGTTGTGGAGCTTTGGGTTATTTTATTTGAAAATAGGATTAAAAGTTGCACATGCCAGGACTCGAACCCATGACCGAGCTGGGACACGTGTCGCAAATCCCCTTTCCCCTTCCCTCTTGACCGAGCCCTAGGTGTTTTAAGCCGCAAACTTCCTCACTCTCTCCTTCTCCATTTTCAGAAAAGAAAGATCCATTCTCTCCTCCCTTTTGCCGAATCCCACTTCTCCAAGCTCCCCAAAATTCCAGCCCTTCGCCAAGTCCCTCCAGCCTTTCGCCAGTTCGCCCAGTCGCCCGGCCTCGCCCCTCGCAAGCTGCAGCGAAGCTCCTCCGTGCGCCTTCGTCCAACCTCAGTCGGACGCACGCCAACACTCTAGCAGCAACAGCATAGCCGAGCGCTTTGCCCCCTTCGTCGAGCTACAGCAGCAGATCGCGCCAGCACGCCCAGCTCGCTAGATCGCGATCGCCAGCAGTCCGTTCTCGCTCGCCAGTGCCCCAGCTCGCCGAGCCTTCACCCTGCGCCCGTGCGCTCGTCCGTACAGCCCCTGCGTTTCCCTTCGCCCGCTCTTCGCCACAGCAGCAGCTCTGCCGCAGCATCGCGCGATTGCCCCCAGCGCGCCTCGCAGCTTCCCGATCCGTCCAGCTTGCCCGTACACCTTCGCTCCAGTAGCCCCAGCGCCAGCGCCCAGCTCGCTCGCACGCAGCAGAGCAGCCTTGCAGCCGCACGCCGCAGCGCCCTCCCAAGCTTCGCCCTGCCAGTGTCTGTGCCTTCGCCTGCCGCACACAGCCGCAAGTCTTCGCAGCTGCCTTCGCCAGAAGCTGTGCTGCCGAGCCAGCCTGT
>JBBMKA010000015.1:10557050-10580674 GCA_037833695.1 Sechiopsis laciniata
TAAATGAATTAGTTTTAATTTTGTGCTATAGATGAAAATATTTTACCATTTTTTGTTATACATGCAAAATCCCCTAATAATAAATTATTTAATTATTTTTTCTTCCGTATTATGATATTTTTTTTATAAAATTACAAAACAACCCACCTGTGTACTAAAAAAAAACAAACAAAACAAAACAATCCTCCCGCTTCCAACAAAACATACTTCCCCCTTTTTACTATTTATTCATTTATTTTCGGACAAATATCACTCTTTTCGCATGTGTTATTTTAATTCGAAGCATTAAATTTATAGATTTTCATGAAAAATAAAAATGTGTATTAAGATAGTTAAAATTATCTTAAGCAAATAAAAAAGTGTGTTTAATATAATTATTTACATATTGGCCAAATATTAACCAAGTTTGTCTCACATAAAAAGTTTTGGCAAATAAATGGAGCAAGTAGTCTTGGATTTAAGACACTCTAACATTTTAAATTTTGAGGTATTAACTTCTGTTATTTCTTATCTTTCATTTTTTTTATATTTCCTTGTTGAGATTAAGATAAAGAATAAGTAATAAATGTTTATGTAATTTAGAGAAAATTCATTATAAATTTTTTTCACATAATAAAATACTTTTTTGTCAATGGTCTTTTCGTGGATGTGAAAATTTCACATAAATTATTGTATTCTATTTTAATATTGTTGTTTTAATTTCTTTATTATTTTTGTCAACAATAATAATTATCTATTACAATTTAACTTTTTATGATTTTCTTCCCAACTAAATATGGTAGGAATAGTGTTAGGTCAATTGTTAAGAGTTTGTTAGATAACTATTTTATTTTTAATTTTTGGTTTTTGAAATTTTTTGCATACAACAACTATTTATCTATATGTTTTTTCTTATTCGGATATTTATATCTTATCTATATTTGTAAAAATTAGACTAAAATTTGAAAATAAAAAAAAGTAGATCCAAAAACTTATTTTTGTTTTTTAAATTTGATTAACATTTACATACTTTGTTAAAAAAATATGAACATCTTGTAAGAGAAATGAATGTAGGAAATTAAGTAAAAATAAATTTAAATTTTAAAAATTAAAAATAAAAAACGAAATACTTATCAAACGGCCTAAGATAGGCATATATTTGGTTTCGACAATTATGAATATAAAATAAATAAGAAAAAGAACTAGAAAGCTCCATTTTCATAGTATCGCTGTTAAATTTCATTTTTACTTTATACATTGACGTTACACTTATTATTTGTTATTATTCAACTACATTGATAATGAATAATTCAAACTATTTTTCAAAAAAAAAAAAAATCAAACTCATACCTTTTTTAAGGTAATTTTGTATTTATTAAAAAAGAGAGTAGTAGGGGTAAGTTGGTAATAGAGAAGTTGTAGTGGGTTACAGCAAAGGTCAACAAGTCAACTCCCCGGTAAGGCGAGGCAGAAAAAGAAACCACCGATGGTATGGGGAGCATCATGCCCGCGAAGTGCATGATTATCAGTACCTCTCTCTTACGTGGCGATTTCTCATTCGTCTGTCACGCCTCGTCGCCACCCGCTCTGTCTTTTTCCCCTCTTTCTCTCTGTTCTTTGCTTTCACTCGTAAAGCGCAAACACTCCTTTTCTCTGTGTTTCTTCTTTCTCACCCAAAATTCCCCAAATTTCCCCCTCAATAATCTCTTTATCAAATCCCGTTATCCCCCTTCTTAATTGCATGGCCTTTCTTCTACGTATATTCCTCCATTTTCGTAGCTGAATTTCCTCTGTTTTCCCTGACCCCATTTGAGTTTCAGACCATTTGAAATGATGGAAGCTGTGGCGAGTTCCATCAATGGCGGTTTCCCGCAGTTTCAGAGCTTTGGGGACAGTAGCGAGGAGGAGCTTTCGGTTCTTCCTCGTCATACTAAGGTTGTCGTTACCGGAAATAATCGAACCAAATCTGTCCTCGTTGGACTTCAAGGCGTCGTCAAGAAGGCCGTTGGCCTTGGCGGATGGCATTGGCTGGTAATTTCTTTCGTTTTCAGTTCTATTTTTCAAATGGGGTTTTGAATAAACCTTTAATTTCTTTCGATTCTTATTGTGGGTGATAATGTGGGTTGGTCTATGGGGTTGGTTTTATGTTTTTTTTTTTTTTTTTTTTTTTATAAATGTCTGCCCAATTTCCTCTGTTTTTCAGTTCAATTTTGTGTATTAGATCTTGATGGATTGGATTCTTCTTTATTGCTTCTCGTTTGTTGATTTATTTTGTTTGTAATTCTAACTGAGTATATGGGACTACTAGTTTTTTGGGTTGGTATCTTTAATTTCTATCTTCCCTTCTTTAGTTGCATGTTTATTTGATCATTGGATCTCATAATTTTGTTAGTTTTTCCACTATTTATAATGAAATTGACATTCATTTTTATTACTTCAGACGTTTTGTGGGTAGATAGATTCAATATGTTGGATGGAACTATGATGTGTATTCTTTTAATCGTATAATTGAAGTATAAACTTCCCTTTATTTGTAAAATAATTTGTTCTTTATCTTAGTTGGATTTAGGTGTTATTGGATGTTATTCTTTTCTTCCTAGTTTTGATTCATTTTTCTTGGATGTGGCTTGGAATGGGGGAAAATGTAGGTACTAACTAATGGCATAGAGGTGAAACTACAGCGGAATGCGCTTAGTGTGATCGAGGCTCCGACGGGTAATGAGGAAGACGACGACCTCGAATTCGAGAACTTGCAATGGAATGGATTGGATATGGGTGAGTCTTGCAGCTAATAATGGTTCAATTTCTCTAGTCAATCATTCTTTGTTTTCTTGTTTTATTAGCTGTCTTAGAATTGAGTTTATCCCATAATTATTGTCTGCTGTTTTTCCATTGATGTGCTATTATACTTCTCTTGTTAACATGTTACTAGTTATTGATTGATCATTTGAAGTGAGGATCACTTTCAACCACCCACCAAACCAAGTGTCCCTTTTGTTGTTGTGGTTTTTGCAAATCATATGGTAAAACTTGTAGCTCTGCCTCTTTGTTCAAACCACATCCATTATCTAAATTCTAAAGGAATAGATTTGTGCTTTTCTGAACCAAAATCAGCAGAAGCATGTTTTAGGCTTGAGTCTACAGTTACTTTAATCTTTACAAATATTGTTCTCGAAAACAATAATAAGTCGTAAATTCTTCATCGATGAGTAGTAGTGGCTAATGCTCTTGGTTGACTGTTTTTTGGTTCTAGATAGTGTTGATAGCAACATAGGATTCTTTGTGAATTCACTTTTTTACTTTTCCTCTTTCTGAATTGTTGTTCTTCACATTTTCTGGCTCGTCACTCATTCATGATAATGCTTTCAACTGTTTTGGATTCTCAGCATCCGATGGCACCCTAAAATCTCATAGATCAAGGCATAAATTACGTAAATCGTCTGGATCTTCTCTCAAGTCTATGAGCAGATCCCTTTCCTGTGACTCACAGTCAAAGAGCTCGGTTTCTGCCCTGCAAGGATCCACGGTATATTGTTTAATGGCGTGTACTGCAAAAACATGTTTAGCATTGTAGTTTAAATTAATTTGATAGAACCCGAAATCTATTATGAAATAGAGGAATTACAAAATAGACCAAGTCTTAAGGTTACTTGAACTCTCTAATTCTTGAGAACACTCAAGACCCAAGATTTCTTCACACACCCTCAATTTATAAACAATTCTATCAATCTTTTTACTAATACACCTCTGATGTAAACCCTATCATAATTTTCTGTTGCATTGTTGCCTGTGTAGAGGGTTGACCTTAGTAAGTTGGAGATGGCTGCATTGTGGAGATATTGGCGACACTTCAATCTTGTAAGTTTCGAAAGCTGATGCAGTTTAATAGTTACAAAATTTCTTTCTTTACCTAGAGATTGATGGATTTGTACAGGTAGATGCTATTCCCAATCCGTCGAAAGAGCAATTGGTAGATCTAGTTCGAAGGCATTTCATGTCACAGGTACTCAACCATGTGTTGTTTCCTGGGAACGCTATGAAACGATCCCACATTACGCAATTGCTAACTGGATCATTAAAAAACGAACGAGGCAACTGACAAAACTGTTTTCCTTCTGTGTAACATATAAGAATTGTTTTGATTTATCTGACAAACCCTTACGTCGTTAGCATTTTTGTTCCTAATTCGGTTGCAAAGCAACTGGATGAGCTGCAGGTCATCATGGGATTTGCAAAAGCTGCAAAGAGACTAAAGACAGTGTGCAAATGAGAGGAAGAACTGGGGAATCCAAAGAGTTGATTCTCATGCTAACAGATAATTTAGCAGAATCAGTAATGTTTCTGTTCTATCTGTAACATAGGTATCGATCGATCACAACCGGCTTTTGTCTTCTGGGTCGGGATCAGGGAAGGAGTTAGTACGATTTGATCATAGTTAATAGAGTAATATCTTGTTTTAGTGAGGATGTTACTTGCAATGTAGATATGTGTAAGCTGCAAATATTAGAGACCTGAGAAAATGCCCTTAACCACTAGTTTCTAAGCTTTTGTTACTGTAATGCTGACTGATTTTAGGGGCGTTTTCGCCCTAAAATGTACATATTTTGCCGTTTCCATATTTTGGTTTTTATGACTTATAACCAAGGAAAATTAAGTATATAATTTATTTTTTCATGTTTTTGAATTCAACACTATTTTATGAGGTGAGATGATGACCGCTTGACCATAAGTAGCTATGCTATTGTTAGCTAAACCAAACAAGTTAAATGCTATTTGTAAGAAATTTGCTACCTAAGAACATTAATGTCACGTTAATATGGCATTATTTTCATGTCAATTAACATTGAATATTTTTTGTTGCATTTAAAGCCATTTATGATTATCTATCTATTATTCATAATATCATTTAATTTTGATGGTTGAGTTATGATGATGTGGACCCGTAAGCATTTTAAAATAATAAAAATAAATTTGGTTGATATATTTTGAGTATATCCAAAAAGAACATAGTACTATTTTAGGGTTTATATTTAAAAAAATTTTACCAATCATTAAATTGGTAGTGTGTTAATTTTCATTGTTTGGTGGTAATTGAGTTTAATATTATGGTTACATGTTCGATTCAATTTATTCGTCTTATTCGATATTTATTAATTGCCTTTATTGATCCACTAGTAGTAGATATAACTCCACATCCAGCTAGCTCATGGCCAGGACAGTTAAGATAGGGTGGTTCTACTAGTTCTTATTACTATTGTCGGAACACATTGATTAGTGGGAAATTTGAACCCACTGAAGCTATGCTTCTTTCAGCTTATTTTTATTTTTGTTTTAATATGAACTTGTGTGATTCAAATGTTAAATTAGATTTCGAGAGGTACAAACACATTAAAATTAAGTATGAAGTGTAACAATTTTGTGTACTATAAATAATATAGGTTCTCACACACACACATATATATATAATACTTTTTTACGTATATAAATTGAGTTATATTGGTTTAAATTGACCAAATAATCGTATTTTGTTAACTGGCGCCATAAAAAATAAAATAATAAAAAAGCTAACTTAAGTAGATGTCTTTTTTAAAAAAATAAAATAATAATGATCATAGGCCGCTCATCATAACTTATTATTATGTTACCATTAATCAAATACCATATGATAGGTGTTACTTTTAGGAGGAGTGCAAATACAAAAGAGCCATAAGGTTGATTGATCATTATTTATTTGTGAAATTCTTGAAGCACGATATACTGATTAAAGTGGTTAATTTTATTGACTTCATTCCTCATTAGTGGTTGTAGTAGTTGGACCTTCAACACTAATCATTTCTCTTTACCAATTTTATAACTAAAATGTCATTTGAATTTTCCAGATATCGAACACATTTCTTCATGAAAAAACTACTTTTAAATTATAGTAATCGGTCAATCATACACTTAAATCTTTATTTTGATCTACTAATCCTACAAATATATGAAATTGGGTGCCAATAAAACACTTAAAGATTGAAATATGTGGGGCTAAAAAAAAGATTGAAATATGTGCATGTCATCCTTGCATAATAATAATCATGATGAAAATCTACAATAATAAATTTGTTTTTTTAAATATGGAAGTTAATTTATTTCAAAGGAAACCTCTGTGTAGAAACAAACTTTTAATACCAAAATGTACACATGGTAATCCGTTGGTACTATGATGTGCTGTATTTTTTTTTTTTTTTATGATTAATGATTTTTATTTTTAGTACAAATTTAAAGGATGGGAATCACATACCCAATAAGTAAACTGGAGCTCTTAAATAATATAAGAGTTGAAATAAGTTAATAACAAACAAGATAATTAACGTACCACTAATACATTCCGTACAACATAAATAATAATACAATTTAAGAACAGAAATATTTACCTACATATTGTATAGGAGAATTTTACATTTTGCTCATGTGACAATATTAGATACTATATAAATTCTTTTTATTTTTTAATATTTAATTTATAAAACATGCCACGTAAGCAAAACATTGGCCTTGCACATTCAAGTTTTCTAATTTGGGAATTGGGTGAATGCAAAAATGTGTAATTATTTATTCCTATAAATATTTGTGTCACAGATCTCAAGTTCATAATTCATGGCAGAGAAGAAAAAAGAAACAGAATGAATTTTGGATTAGGGTTTTTGTTTCTTTTTTTCATTTTGTCCTTCTGCTCTCCATCTCTTTCTACATCCAGTCATCATGAGCCTAAACTGTCGTCGGAGCTGAAGCATTCCCACAAATTTCCGACTCCGGCTGCCTTCCTCTTCACCTCTCCGCCGCCACCGGTTCCTCCGTCGGCCTTTTTCTTCCTCTCTCCGCCGCCTCCTGCGCGGCGCTTGTTGAAATCTCCACGTCCTCCCTCTGCGTTTCTCTTCACATCTCCGCCGCCTCCAAGTCCTCCGTCGGCGTTTCTCTTCCTCTCTCCGCCGCCACCGGCAAGGCCGGTGGAGTGAGAGTACGTTGGATTATCTACGCCGGAGAAGAGAAAATGAATGAGGGGAGATTTACTCTTTGGATCAGTGATGGGCTTTTTTATGGGCTTGTTAAGCCCATTAGTAATAGTAATTTAAAATGTAAAGTTATGATGTGACAACAAATAAATATGAATTGAGTTCCTTTTATATATTTATTTTCCTTTATTTATCTTCGGTGGATAATCAGTTGGAATCCAAGAGTTGTGATGGGTTATGAGTAGTTATGAATAATTAGAAAATTTTCTGGTTATGAATGATTATATATACACACACACACATATATATATATATATATATATATAAAAGGTGGTTATTTGGATAAGAGAATTATAGGTAATTATGAGTGATTATGAATAATATAAATGATTATGAGTTTGCTTATTTAGATAAAAAGATCAAAAGTGATTTTGTCACAAAATGCTTGTACAGATAGAGAGAGATTTGGGAGCCGGAGGGGTTTGACCAATCTCTTTATCCAAATGTTCACAAAATTTTGGTGTTCAAATCTCACACTTCAAATATTGTTGAGTTAAAAAGAATATAAATTATTATTATAATTTATGAGTTCAATTTATTATAATCACTTAATTTATTTTCTTAGAGCTAAATGTTGATGAATTAAATGGTCTCATGGTACATAATTTGGTTGGCACCCTAAAATAAAATGTAGCAAGAAATTATAAAACAGCAATATTTCCCTGATTTATGCGTGTCATCCTTGCCTAGGGACCATGCCTTCTTTGTATCGTTTCAATTTTATCAAATGTGCGAGGGACTAAAACAATACTACTCGATTGTTCATGAATACATTTATTTCCAAATTGGATCTAAAATTATGGTATTGAAGCTTTTTATATAACCATTTGATCCCAATCAAAATAGATAATTTTTTTATTTTTTATTTTTTAAAAATTAAATTTATTTTCTCTTATTCTATTTTTAACCAAATTATAAAATAATAATAATAATAATAAGTTTTTGAAATATAAAGTGATAGTAAGTAGATAACAAAACATGAACTTATGGATGAAAGTAATAATTTTTAGGCTTAATTTTTAAAGAACAAAAACCAAATTATAATCAAATTGGTACGAATGATTTTTGTTTATGATAAGTTATTATGTTTGCAATGAACGAATATATAAGAAGTGAAGTTGTTTGATTTGATTATTTGAATTTGTTTAGATTTAAGGTTGGAGTATGTTTTAGTTCAGTTTTCAGAATAAGCTTTTAGCCTTATATTTTTATTAAGCAATTCTATATCGAATTAAATCATAGCCTCCGACCTTTTGATCTAAGATGCTATTTTGATTCAACATTTAGAAAAATAAGAATTTAAATAAAAGTTCTGTTTTTATTGGCTAATGTTTAGGCCTCATTTGATAATTACTTTATTTTTTGTTTTTTATTTTTGGTTTTAATTTTAAGCTTGAGAATTTGTCTTCCGCAACACATTCTAGCTCGGTATTATATTTTCAGTACAATTTTTAAAATAATTCATCAATATGAGCCATTGCTGGGAGATGACGAATAATCAATTTCATGTTACAAACTAAGTCTCTAACATAATATTTCCAAGTTCAACATGTTTTGTTTTAGAATGTAAAACAGGATTCAAACTTAAGTGAATATCACCCAAGTTATCACACCATAAAGTAGGAGCATGAATATAGGATATTTTCAAGTCAGCAAATAAAAAGTTTAACCAAATTAACTCAGTGGCAGCAAGAGCAATACATCTATATTCAAACTCGATACTAGAACGAGAAATAATTGTTTGCTTCTTAGATCCCCATGAAATTAAATTACCTTAAAAAAAGATACAATGACCTGAGGTGGACTTTCTGTTATTTGGATCAGAGGCCAAGTCAGATTCGACATAACCCTGTAGAGTTAGAGACGTGGGTTTGGTCAGTAGTATGCCATAGGATTGAGTATCCTGCAAGTACCTCAAAATGCGTTTGACAAGCTTCCAATGAGTCACCTTAGGAGAATGCATAAATTGGCAATTTACACTGAAGGAAAACTCAGGTCGAGTATAGTGAACATATTACAAAGTCCCAACAACACTCTTGTATAGAGTGACATCATTAAATAATTCTCCCCCAATAGCCGGAGGAAGAGCACCACTCAACCATTGGAGTATTCATAGCATGAGCTTCAGACATATTGGTTTTACGTAGTAAATTTAGAACATATTTGGATTGAGATAAAAAAAAAAAAAAAAAGTCCTTCTCATGAGGGATACGATACCTCAATGCCAAGAAAATAGTGAAGTGGACCTAAATCCTTAAGAGAAAAAGTATTATTCAACTTGGCAATCAAATCTGTGATTTTAGCAGTAGAGTTTCCCATAATCAGTATGTCATCTACATAGACTAGAACATAGAAAAAAACATTAGAAGCATGTTTAAACAATAATGATGGATCAACACAAGAGTGTTCAAAGCCCAAACTTTTCAAACACGTCGTTAGTTTTTCAAACTAAGCCCGTGGAACTTGTTTCAGGCCATATAGGGTTTTATGTAATCTGCATACAACACCAGTCCTATTCTTAGAAACAAAATCGACAGGTTGATCCATGTAGACAGTTTCAGTTAAAATACCATGCAGAAAAGCATTGTTGATATCAATTTGTCTAATAGTCCAGTTATAGGTGAGAGCGAGAGTAAGTAACACACGTATAGTGATTGGCTTCACAACAGGACTGAACGTTTAAAAAAAATAAACCTCTGAAGTTTGGTGAAAGATCTTTGCTACAAGGCGAACTTTGTATCTGGAAATAGATCCATCAGAGTGTCGTTTTATTTTGAATACCCACTTGCAACCAACCACCTTTTGATTCAAAGGTCGGGAGACTAGAGTCCAAGTCTTATTTGCCATTAAGGCATCATATTCCTCTTGCATTGCTTGCTTCTAATGTAAATATTTAAGAGCCTCTTTAGCATTTGGTGGTTTGACATTATCATACACCTTAGATATAAGAGCTTTAGGTCGGAATATACCACTATTTCCTCGGGTTTGCATAGGATGCGCGCATTTTGAACAGGACATGGTGTATTAGAGGTAAAAGGCAAGTTTCTACTTGCATCAGTGGCATGAGGTGAAACAGGAGGACAAGGATCTAAGCTCACAGAGGGTGAGTTCGGCTGAGTAATTTCACTTGATAAAGTTGGTAAGTCAGTCGGGTTTGAAGAACAGTGAGTTTGAGACATTTGAGGCGATGTAAGAACAATTTGAAGTGCTATTGAAATTGAAGAGGTGACATTGGACAGTTGCTCATGACTATTTTGGTTTGTACGTTCTACAAAGGGAAAGGATTTTTCATCAAACAGAACATTCCTTGAAACATATACCTTTCCATTAGAATCGAGGCATTTTATAACCTTTATGCATTGAGCTATAACCAAGGAACGTGCAAGTGTTGGATCGATAATCAAGTTTGTGAGCATTGTAAGACCGAAGGTAAGGAAAGCACTTATAGCTAAAGACACGGAGTTGAGAATAATCTGGCACACGGTCAAAGAGCTTCTGCAAGGGACTGATACCATGAAGGACTGGAGTAGGCAACTTGTAAATCAAATAAACAGCTGTAGAGAATGCATAATCCCAAAACATAAGTGGCAGAGATGCATGAGATAGTAATGTTAAGCCGGTTTCAACAATATGCCTATGCTTACGTTCAACTATCCCATTTTATTTTATCATATAAGGACGTCATCTATGAGTGATGTCTTGGGATTGAAATAAAAGGATCAGAGGCTTAAACTCTAAGCCATCATCAGTTTGAACACGAAGAATTTGAGTGTCTAACAGTTTTTCTACATGAGTTTGAAAATTTTTAAAAATGGAAGTGGCTTCAGATTTAGATTGGAGAAAATAGATCCAGGTAAAGCGAGAAAAAATATCAATGAAACTCATGTAATATTTAAAACCATTTCTAGAAACAGTATGAGTAGGGCCCCATAGGTCAATCAGAACAAGTTGCAAGGAACAAGTATATATAGTCAGAGATTTAAAATATGGGGCAACATGTATTTTACCATGAGCACAAGCATTGCAAAAGGAGCCTGTATTATTTCTAGGCAAAGTATCAGGCATTCAAGTTTTAATAATGTTCTGAACTATAGGAAAGGTAGGGTAACCAAGCCTTTAATGCCATAAATCAACTTTAGAAAGTTTAACAACAGAATTTAAACAAGCAGAAGACACAATACTATAATTTGTATGAATAGGAATAGCAGATAAAGACTTCGAAGCAGAAGAAGTCATTGGGAATCGATAGAGTTCTTCATGGAGAATCCCTTGGAGCAGAACCCAACCAATTGTTAGATCCTTCACAAGACAAAAAGTAGGGTGAAACTAAAAAAACACATGATTATCACGACCAAATTGAGTTACACTAAACAAATTTTTGGTGATCAAAGGAACATGTAAGAGATTATGCAAGTGAAAGGTATGATTATGAACATTGGAATTTAAAAAACCATGGCCAGTGTGAGAAATAGGCAAACCTGCTCCATTACCAACATGAACTTGACTCGAACCACCATATTCTGAGCCTATGGATAAATTTTCAAGTTTGTTTGACAAATGATTGGTAGCACCCGAGTCCAGATACCAATTATTGTCACTGTTAAAATTGGATGAAGCCTGCATCCCATAGTATCCATAGTTATGTGGAGGGTACTGATAGCCATAGCCCAACATATTTGGATATGGTGTAGGGCCTTACTGATTTGGAATTGGAAACATACGTCCAATGCTTTGATGTGCAAACATTGGGCGACCGTAGGATGATGGAAGATCATTACGATTATGACAAATATTGCAGTAATATTTACTTCTACCATCATAATGGCTTCCTCCACGTCCATTAGTCCGTCCACGTCCTCTGTTATTTCCTGAATTGTGACTGGTGTTTGGCCAAGGCTTAGGATCGGATGAAGTACGATATTGGGAGGATTGTTGTTGCACGATGTTCAAAAAAAGAACACTTCCATCTATATTCACAGATTTCAACTCAAGTCGAGTCTCATGTGTGAGAAGTAAAGCCATAACATCCTGGACAATATTAGAATTAACCTTTGCAGTAATCACAGATATCATCGACTCATATTCAGATCCTAATCCCGCTAGAATATACAATATGTGATCCTCATATGAAATTGGTTTTCCAATAGCAGCTAAAGAGTTAACAATTCGTTTAGTCTTGGAAAAATAATCATTCAAAGAAGAGTTACATTTTTTCATGCTTTGCAAAGACAACTTAAGTTTCATAACCTGAGCTAGGCTTCGAAAATTGAAGATTTGGAGAAGGCAAGACCAAATTTCTTTGAACGAAGTGCAGTGAAGCATCTACTGAAGTATATCCCCAGTCATTGAACCAAGAAGCCACGAACAGATCAATCGAACTTGTTTTTTCACGCTATAAACACGGGATTAGGTTGCGAAGTTCTAGAGGAATCGTTACTGACCTGAATCGTCCCTGTCGGAGGAACAGAATCGAGAGCTACGTGAGTTGAAAATAATCCATAGCCTTCTAGGGCAAACTCGACTTGAAACTTCCACAATAGGAAGTTCTCATTGCTTAATCGAACCGTTGACACCTTGTTTCCAGGATTAACAATCGCCATTGTTGCAGCAAAGTGCTCTGCAATTCTGAAATTGTCTCCGAGCTCTCCATCGAAAAAAAAAATGTTGTTAGACAATGAAGCTCTGATACCATCAAACGATTACCACAAATAAGATCAACACAAAGAACTCAGGAGAAAACCTCTATGTTTTATTCATTTTGGAAAACCATCGATCAATCATCCTTTCACAGTAACTTGGAGAAGAAGAAGTTGTAAGATTTCAACAAAGAGGAAAAAACTACTTAACCTAAAATATACCTCGAAAGCAAGAGAAAGCAGACTCCACTAACCCACATTTGGGCTTACACACACCTATTACAATGACTCAATAATCAGCCCATTACAATTATATTTTGGGTTTGGGCTTACACTTGAATGTGATTCTTTCCTAATAGGGTTGAATTTAGTAAAGTAATTAAAAAAAAAAAAAAAAAAAAAGTAATAAAAGTATGAACAAAACTTGTAACTATGTAGCAAAATGATATAGATGTGGCAATTTCTTTAATCGAGTCAGTTTCAACAATTTTACATTTTATAATTCATTAAGCATTTCTTTAATCGCGTCAATTTCAACAATTTTACAGTTTATAATTCATTAAGCATTTTTTTTTTCACACTCATTTGTTTAGAGAATTTATTAGAAAGTAAGATTTGCACCACTTACTAAAGTTTAAATGGATTGCAACACTATTTTAAAAAAAAATGCAATACTTATTAAAATTTAAGTGATTATTCAATAAAATTAAAATTGAAACTTCCATGTAGAGTCAATTCAATTATAAGTTTAAGAACAATTATTCATTTATTTTTTAAAATTGTGATCTTCTATGAGTCTCATATGGTGCAAATTATACAATGATCTATAACTCAAAAGCACACCAGAGATTGATCAAAGGGATAAAATAAGAAATATTATTTATTAAGAAAATCAAGTGAATCCAAATACAATTCTTCAAAAGAAAAAAAAAAAGATTCCAACCCCTAAATTCCAAACTATTACACCACATAGTATAGTAAATTTGCACATACCTCCCAAGTACTTTACAATATTGATATTGGAAATTTTTCTTTAAATGCTAAGATACAAAAAGGCAATAAATAAAAATAAAAGTTACCGAAAACAGTAATGGCAAAAGAGGAATATTCCAAAGCCAAATAGGTGTAAATAAAGGCAATTCAGATGGACACCAACTTTATGTAAATTACATTATATATATATATATATATATATATATCATTCGTTACAAGTGGATAAGCTTTGTCAAGTTCTTGTTATGAAATATGTTTTATTATATAGATGAAAAATAAAGGGAAAAAACAGTCCCAACTTGAAGTGGCCCATGCCATTCCAAATGAATTAAGATAAAAGAAATCATTATGGCTTAGGAGCCCACTTCCCACCAACTTTATTATTCTTTTTTTTTCGGATCTTACTTTTGAGAACCTTTGCTTTCAAACTTGTTAATCAAGTCCCTCTATTCAGTCTTTAGTCTAATTTATATAGGTTTAAATGTATAATATTCTGCTCAAGAGGTCATAATTTTAAATTCTTAATTCTAAATATTGTTGATATACTAAAAAAACCAGTATCATAATCATGTTTTAATATATAACGAAAAATTTACATATTGCCCAAGCATCATGATACAATTAATATGAAAAAATTTCAGCAACTTATTTTTTTCTTTTTTATTTTAAAAGATTATTTTTCAAAATTAAAAATAAAAAGGAGGGCTAGCATTTAGCCACATTAATGTTAGTAAACTGTTTGGACATCATTTAAATTCTATGCATGTAATTATATTCTGATTCTTGATTGGTATATCTTTTGGATCTCTAAGTTATAAATATCCATTGAATGGTAAGAAAAAATTGTTTCATTTGATACTAAATTATTAATATATCAAAATAGATCGATAACTACTTGAATTTGTCGTATATATAATGACATTAAATTTATATAGGGGTCTAGAAGTCAAAGTCCTACTGGTGATGGTGTTTCCAGCCAGGTTCGACTTGGACCCTTGTTTGGAAATGACGGATTTCGAAGAAAAGAATTATGGTTTTACGTCTTCTTTTTTTCAACCATTAGTACTTTTTTTAAAAGGACCATTACTACTTAATGGGTTATTTCCTTGAGAAAACAAGCGTTAAATATATATTGAAAGCTAAAAGTTTACACATTTCAAATTTTTTCGGACTCAATGAGACTCGTAGAAATTGGACATATTACTTGATCCTATACTATTTTGATGTCAAAAAAAGCTGTAAGAAATTAATTCTTAAGTAAGTGACTATCATGGATTGAATTCATCACTTTAAGCACCCTAAAATTTGAATTGAACTCATCATTTTAAGCACTTCAATGCTCCTTTGACCACTAAACCACTTCATAATGGTCAAATTTATACTTTATGATTATATAGAGTACACATTATACATATTTTTTTAATATACATCCAACAATTATTAAGAAGTTGTCACATTACGTCTCAACATTATATATATTTTATATATATCAAAATAAATTTTCTATTTTTGTGCTCCTATAACTTTGTAGAGATTGTGTTCTACTTTCAAAAATTTTCATAAATGGTTAAACATAACTTTTTTTTATTTTTGCTCCTATAACTTTGTACATTATGTTCTACTTTTAAAATTTTCGAATATCATTGTACTGGGGCAATAACGGAACTAGTGAGATACTTTTTTGAAAAATTCAAACATTATAATTTTATTAGGAATAAACATTATTCTAATAGGATCAATTATTCTCTCTTGTGTTTTTAATGAAAAATTAGTGTGTGTATATATATATATATATATATATATATATATATATATATAGTAGATAAATCAAGCACAATACACAAGAATTTTAATGTGGAAAAACTTTTTCAATTTGATGAGTAAAAAACCACGGACCGAAGTCATATCTCCACTATAATCAATAATGGAGTACAACGAGTACTCCGTAGTCACTACTAGAGGTATACAATATATACTAACTCAAGATAAACCATCTTGGCAACAAACGATACTTAACCAAGAGAAATAAATAGAAAGATCTCACAAATTGTAGAACCGAATCGCCCTCTAAAATCTGGCTGTAGAAAGCTCCGAACCCAATCTCCACCGTTCAAATTGAAGACCCTTGTGTTACGTAGATGCTGTCAAAATGATCAATCGGTTGGTTACCTCAGAAACAGTGAAACGCCAAAACTGGGCAAACCCTTTTTCTTTCTTATTTTTCTTTTCTTTTCTGCCGTCATTGTGCTCTCGGTAGAAATCAAAAGTGAAAATTTTCACTTTATATAATAGCCCTAATGGGCTTTCATTGTGGGCCTTCACTAAGAGTGAATCAACCCAACAAATCTCCCCTTATTCACTGTGTGAAGGAATTACTCAAGCTTCTCTCTTGGTAGATTCTTAGTTAACATATCTGATCCATTATGATCAGTATGTATCTTTTCAAGGTTAAACAAGTCATCATTCAATACACCTCTCATCTAGTGATACCTCACATCTATATGTTTAGTTCTAGAATGAAATGTAGAGTTCTTACCAAGATGAATAGCACTCTAGTTATCACAGAATATCACATACCGTTGTTGCTTAAAGCTAAGCTCTTGTATAAACTGCTTCATCCACAACATCTATTTGCACGCTTCTGTTGCTGCTATATATTCTGCTTCTGTAGTAGAAAGTGCAACGCACTTCTGTAGTCTTAACTGCCAAGACACTGCACCACCTGCAAAAGTCATCAAATAACTCGAAGTAGACCATCGGTTATCTAAATCTCCTGCCACATCTGAATTAGTATAACCTATAAGCAAGGACTTTCCACTTCCAAATATGAGCTTCAAACTGGAAGTGCCTCTCAAATATCTCATGATGCACTTGACTGCCTTACAATGCTGTTTTCCTGGATTAGACATAAAACGACTAATAACACAAACAACATGAGCAATATCAGGTCTAGTACTCACCATGACATACATCAAACTCCAAACTGCTGAAGCATAAGAGACTTTTCTCATTTCTTCATTCTCTCTTTATCATTAGAAGAACTCTGTTTGCTGCTCAATTTAAAATGACTAGAGAGGGGGAAATAACAACTTTAGCTTTATCCATGTTGAATCTTTCAAGCACCTTCTCTATGTATTGCTCCTGTAACATATAAAACTTCTTGGATGCTCTGTCTCGAACTATTCGAATTCAAATAATCTTCTTTACTAGCCTCAAATCCTTCAAGGCAAAGGATTTGCTCAACTGTTTCTTCAACCTATCAATTCTAGAAACATTCCTGACAACAATCAAAATGTCATCATTATAAAGCAATAATATCACAAAATCATCATCATAGAATTTTTGTACAAAAACACAATGATCACAAGTAGTCTTTTTGTAGCCTTTGCTCCCCCATAACTGACTCAAACTTCTTCTACCATTGCCTCAGTGCTTGTTTCAACCCATAAAGACTTTCTTTAACTTGCACACACGTTTCTCTTTGCCATTTTCCTCAAAACCCTCAGGTTGTTCCATATAAATTTCTTTATGCAATTCTCCATGAAAAAATGCAGTCTTAACATCCATCTTCTTAACTTATAAGTCAAGGCCAGCAGCCAAACCCATAACAACACGAATCGAAGATATCTTAACAACTTGAGCAAAAAAATTCGACAAAGTCAATGCTCTTTTTCTGACTAAACCCTTTGACAACTAGTCTTGCTTTATAACGCGGTCTTGAGGTGCTTTCTTTTTGTTTCACTCGATAAACCCACTTATTTTTCAATGCGGTTTTTCCTTTAGGCAATTTAACAAGATCAAAAGTGTGATTCTTATGTAAAGATTTCATCTCAACTTCATTGCATCAATCCACTCTTTTTTGTGCTCATCTTCTATAGCCTCATCATAACTCTCAAGTTCTCTCCCGTTAGTCAATAACACATATTCATTAGTAGAATATCTTGTTGACGGACGTCGATCTTTGACAGATCTTCTGAGTAGAACATCTGTAGGAACTTTAGTTTCTAACAACTGTTCCTGAATATCATCATCTATCTCAACTTGTTCAGGACTTTCTACCTCATCTGAATTATTAAACTGATCATTCTAAATTTCATTCTCAACTTATGTAAAATGTTGTGCCAAAGGAACTGCAACTAAATCAATCAGATCATCACTATTTTCTTACTCTGTTTCATCTGTTTTATCAATGTCTTATATCGTTTCGTCTTCAATAAATACAACATCTCAACTTCTAATGAGTTTTTTCTTCACTGGATCATTCAACCTCTAACCAAACTCATCTTGACCATAGCCAAGGAACACACAGGGTCTTGTCTTTGCATTAAGTTTCGATCTCTCATCTTTAGGAACATGAACGAAAGCTTTACAACCAAAGACATGAAGATAACTATAAGATATGTCTTTCTTTAACCAAATTCTATTAGAGACTTCAAATCCCAAAGGAATACATGGTGTGAGATTTAGAACATGTAAAACTGTATTCAATGCTTCACCCCAAAATGTTTAGGCTAACTGTGAATGTGAAAGCAAACATCTCACTCTTTCCACCAATTTCTTATTCATTCTCTCAACCAACTCATTTAGTTGAGGAGTCTTAGGAGGCGTCTTTTGATGTTGGATACCACGATCTCTACAATACTCATCAAAAGGTCCAATATTCTCTCCTTCATTATCGGTCCTGATGCACTTCAACTTTTTACCAGTTTCTCTTTCAACAAGGGCATGAAATTGTTTAAACACTTTCAACACCTGATCTTTAGTCTTCAAGGTATAAACCCACGTTTTTCTTAAGTGGTCATCTATAAACGTCACACAGTATGATGGACCTCCAAGTGTTTTGGTTTTCATAGGACCACATACATCAGATACTTTAAAAGAAACTCTTGTTTGCTTTCCCGTCAAACAATGTTCATATCTCTTCAAAGACACATTCTTTACCCCTGAAAAATGATTTTTCTTGGCTAGAATCACCAAACCCTTTTCATTAATATGTTTGAGTCTTTTATGCCAAAGCTCAACACTCTGTTCACTGTCCACTGCATTGATATCACAACCAGTAGTCTTTGCTTGCATAAAATACAATGAAGAACACTTCTTCCCTTTGTCTACCACCATAGAGCCTTTAGTAAGCTTCCATGTACCATTACGAAGGTATTGCAGAAACCTTCATCAGTTATCTTACCTGTGGAGATTAAGTTCATGCGGATATCAGAGATATGTTTTAAATTTTTCAAAATCAAGATAGTACCATTCTTGGTCTCCAAATGCACATCTTCTATGTCAACTTCTTTTGCTAATCCATCATTACCCATCCTGACATTGTCATAATCACTAGATGTGTAAGACACAAAGAATTCTCTCCTGGATGTAGCATGAATCGAGGCACCACTGTCAATCACCCAACTGCTCAATTCTGTAGCAAGATTTTCACTATTGCCGTCGAATAAAGCAAAAAATTCTTCGGTGGTTGTAGTAATTCTATATGTATCATCATCATCGGTCACTTTTTCCTTACCTTTATCAGCTTTATTTTCTCTCTTCAGTTTTCTACAATGCTTCTTTATATGACCTTTCAAGCAACAATGAAAACATTCAACGTTAGAAAACTTACCACCCTTGCTTTTACTTCTGTCTTTACTTTTTTGACATTTGCTCATATTCCTCCATTTTCTTTCAGTAATAAGAACATCAGATTGCGAAGAAGAACCCTGTGACTTTCTTCTCATCTCTTCATTACATACACTGCTTTTTACCAAGTCCATACTTAGCAACCCATTTGGGGCTGAGTTCGACAAGGAAGTTCTAAATGTCTCCCATGTATCTAGTAACGAACCAAGAAGCCATAACTCATGTATCTCTTCATCAAACTTGATACTCATTCCTGCCAGCTGATTAATTATACCTTTGAATGTATTCAAGTGATCTAACATAGCCGTTCCTTCTTGATACTTTAAAGCCATCATATTCTTAATCAAATACAATTTACTACTATAAGTTTTTTAGGCATATAAAGACTCAAGCTTGTTCCACATAGTCCGTGCATGATTATCTTCACCAATATGATTTAGAATATTTTCCTCTATCCAAAGTCTAACCATGTCGCATACTTTCTTATGACATATTTCCCATTCCAAATCAGTTTTATCATTAGACTTCTGATAACTCTCAAGTAGTAAGAGTTAAAGTAGCTTAAATTAAGAAATCTAATTAAGAAAATGTTGAATTCAAATCATTAATCATAAAATTTCACTAGATTTAACATGTTAAGCGAAATAGTGAACAAAAGCCTGGAAGATAAAAGTTGAAGCAAAACTGTAGCGAGATATGCTTGTTGTCCCTTGTCAAACGAATTTGATACTTGTGTTTTTTCGCAGATATGTTCGAATCAGCGAAGACCAACCTCTTCGACTCAGCGAAGACTGAACTTTCCGAACAACATGAAGAGACCAAGTGAAGTTCGCCGTTGCGACAATCTCGTTCCGATCGATCAAGATAATACCTAACTCAAGGACGCGTGGCAAAGATCCGTGACCCTGGAATTTCTCTCCGCCGTCGTAAAGTCAACTCTGCAGCTGCCGGAAAATAGGTAGCTGAACCAGCTAATCAGGGAAAGGATGTTCAGCAGATTTTCAGCAAGGTTGCAGCTGAATATCAGCAGGAAGCCAGCGAACTGTCAGCAGGTTTTCGGTGGAACTTCAAGAGGTCTATTTAAGGAGAGAGCTCCTCCCATTTGAAAACAACTTTTGTCTGAGGGAGATTTGTCTCTAAGCTCCAGCATTTACAACCGTTTTCCCTTTTTCCGACCAAAGTCACTCGAAGGAGTAGTTTCGCCTGGAACAACGTAGTTGTAGTTTATTTTACATCTTAGTTCAGCGAAATCTTGTACCCGGCGTTCGCCGGACTTTAAAGCAATATAGTATTTAATCAATTCGATTTCCATTGTTTTTACTCTACTTTATATAAGTGATTTCCGCCTAAGCATGTTCTTCATTATGTATTGTGCAAGTATGAGTTTTGTTGTTATGAGTAGCTAAATTCATTGTCGGAAGGTCAAGGGGAAGTAAAGATTTCGCGTAAGCGAAGGGGTCAGCGAAACAAATCTGTCATGCATGCTGTATTTACTTAACTTACAACGTGTGAATAATCCTTTGTATGAACTCTGTGTTAAGTCGAGAGAGTTAAAACCAGAGCGAACTGGCTTGCAGGGCTTTAAAAGCGAGCATTTAGAGATAAAGGTCGCTTGGTGCTAACAGTTGCGTAGTTGCCAAAGAGCTCGAGGGAGCCAAGTACCGCAGTTCGAGAGAACTTGAGGGCTTGCTGTTAGTACTCGCGTTTCGCTAGTTGCTTTGCCGAAGCGAAGCCCTGAACACCCAAACCCTTCCGATATTTAATTCATTCGCTAAGTTTTATTTGCAACTTAACCATTTTACCGTAACTCTCGCATGAAAACATTCACAAGAACACAAGAAAATCCCTGTGGAAGATGACCTGGTATTCTTATTAAAACTTGCTGCACGATTGTGTATACTTGCACATTTGCCTAAATTACTGCCTACAATTCGCTGGATTAAGCATTGATTCGCCACAGCGAACTGTTGCTTCCAAATCACCATTCCACGTCATTCTTATTTCCTTAATAATTTGTGGTGGGTAATTTTGCAAACAACTTCTCTAGTGAAAACACAGGAAAATATAAATCATTCACATATAAAATATCTTCCATTTTTATTTTCCATACTTGATAATTTGATCCATTCAAAAGGAATATTCTACCACCACTGAGTCTTTTCCATATTTAACACAAGACCTCTAATTAAACTTAATCACAGCTCTGATACTACTTGTTGGGAATAAACACTATTCTAATAGGATCAATTATTCCTTCTCTTGTGTTCCTAATGAAAAATTAGCAAACATATATATGGTAGATAAATCAAGCACAACACACAAGGATTTTAACGTGAAAAAACTTCCTCAATGCGAAGAGTGAAAAACCAAGGACCGAAGTCAAATCTCCATTATAATCAATAATAGGTTACAATGAGTACTCCCTACTCACTACTAAAGGTATACAATATATACTAACTCAAGATAAACAATCTTGGCAACAAACGACACTAAACGAAGATAAATAAATAGAAAGATCTCACAAATTGTGAAACCGAATCACCCTCTGAAATTTGGCCGTAGGATTCTCAGAACCCAATCTCCACTGTTTAGATTGAAGGCCCACGTGTTACATAGATGCTGTCAAAATTTCAACTCGATCTAACGGTTGGTTACTTCGAAAATGTTAAAATACCAAAATTGGGCAAAACACTATTTCTTTCTTATTTTCCTTTTCTCTTCTGCCGTCATTGTGCTCTCGGTAGAAATCAAAATTGAAAATTTTTACTTTATATAATAGCCCTAATGGCCTTTTATTGTGGGCCTTCACTAAGAGTAAATAAACCCAACAAATTTAAAGGTAAATGTTATACTTCAAAAAATATATGTAGAAAATAATATATATATAACTTGCTAAAAAAAAATACATATAAAATATGGAATCAATATTTTCTTTCCTCTTTTTTTTGAAAAGTGTGATTCAATATAATTTTCAAAGAACGTTGATATTGATTAATATCCTTTCTTTTAAGTGCATGACTTTGAATGTTTGGGGAAGAAGGATTTTTTTTTTTTTTTGTACAAGTGGGAGAAAGGAGATTACAAATACTGATTCCACTGATTGAATCTGTGAGCGTAGAATGAAAATAAATTAACACCAAACCAGATAATTAATTACGCCACCGACCCATTCGGTAGGAGAAGAAAGGTTAAAATAATATACAAACAAATAATTTAGAGAGAGATTAAAATATTCGAAAGTAAAGGTGTATTGGCACATCTTGTGAAAATACAGCGAAGAAGACTAAATAAACTTTGTATGTTTTAACAAAAGTGTGTAAGCAACTCTTTCTTCTAATTTGGAGACAAATTAATTATTGCTTTCTATATCTTTCTTTTATGATCATAAATCTGACTGTTTGCTAACCCATTTTCTTGTCCTTATACTCAACTATAATAATGACAATATTTCATATATTTCAAAATTGGCTAAATTTAAAAAATAAAAATAAATAAATAAATAAACCTTAGAGAGAAATTGTATGACTTCTGAATTTTGAAAATTTTAAATAGTACTTTAAAAACTTTAAAAAGAGTTTCAAAAATATATTTTTCGTTAATTATGATAGAAATTGTCAAACTTTCGTTTAAAAATATCATTGACTTTCAAAACAAAAAAGTTTCAAAAATACCATTAACTTTAAAAGAAATGTTAAAAAAATATATATTTTCACTATTAAATTTTTAGATGAAAAATATTAATAATTAAAAAAATGATTATAAACTATATATAATTTTAAATTATGAAATATATTTTTAAAATACATGACTAATTAAGAAACTATCGTTAATTTTAATTACTCGAAAAAAAACTATTGTTAATTTTAAATTACAAAAAACATGTTTTAATAATATTTTACTACTAAAAGGAAAACAATTTTCAGTTAGTTGGGAATTTCTAACTTAAAAATATTAAATATCTTACATAGACGACATTACTGCTTTCAAATAAGATGCGAGTCAAATATCGATTTTCAAGATCGAACATGTGGTCGTAGATTTGAAATAGATTACCATCAATCAAAATAACTAACGCGTCACCAACCCATTCACTAATATTTAATGACTTTCTATACATTGATTGTACTGCAAAAATGGCCAACAAAGGCAAAAATAGCCAACAAAAGCATAACTTCAAAGACATCGTATATAATCTAGTAACTAAAAAATTATAGGTATGAAATTTCCCATTTTACAAATATTGTTAAAAAAAGGTAAAATTGATTGTACTAAAAAAAAGTAAAAATTATAGAGGCTAAAATAAAGAATAAAGAATAATAAATAAATATAT
>JBBMKA010000015.1:10580774-10592862 GCA_037833695.1 Sechiopsis laciniata
TAACAAATATAATGTATAGTTTAGTTTGTTAGAACATTTCTCTCAATAATGAGGTGCTTTCAAATTCTAATCAGTCCAGATTGATATTTTAACATAGAATATTTTAAGAATAAGAAAATAAATTTAAAAATAAAATTGAATAAAATAAAACTAAGAAAAATAAACTAAATACAATAAAGAAAGGGATAAATGAAAAATATTTGAGAGAGGCTCAATCAAAGATGGAGGGGAATAAAAATGTACATTGACAAATACAATTATTATCAGTGACTTTATCTAGACTCACGGCTCAAACGTCGGATTAGGCAAGTAGTATCATCGCACACTCGCCGAATGCGCCCTTGCATGCACACACCGCGTGCTGCAGATCATCCGCCACATGCCATAGCATGCTGCCTCACCCGCACATCTAGTGCGCCCATACATCTATGTCAGGCCGCTGTCGCGCACCCTTACGTCCACGCACACGCCCATTGTCGCAAGTAGGCAGTGCAAGCATACCTCTCGTCTGAGCAACCAAGCCAGCTTTTCAGCCTGCACTCAGGCAGCGCACTACACCCTTCGTTTCGCGCATCACCGCACACTGGTCATGAGCTGCCATGACTCATTTTACGTGTCGACTCCATTTTTTATGCCCGTGGGTAATTTCTTGGTCGTGAACTTCTTAGTTAGCTTAGTTTACCTGTTTGTGGCTCAATTATCTGTATTTGCTTATGTTTTGACTTTTAGGTTGCTTTATTTGTTCGAAGCTCGTGCAAGCATTTATCTGTAATTGTTGAAGTAAAAAGTCATTACCCCGGGTTATGTAGACCTTATACACACTATAGTTGATTGAATGCTTGCTTATATATGTGATGTGTTTTTCATGATGCATGCTTAGATTATAAGGTCTTATTATTTAGAGTTATAAGTAGTCATGGTTTATCTCTAGTAATCTGCTAATTATTCATGTTTACTGAGATGGCAAGTATGTATGTCCTCTGAGTACTAGCATGTAAGTCAATTTTGATATGTGTTTGAGTAGTATTCTGCTATGATGCATGTGATTATGGTTGAGCAAGTTGTATGATCTATTAAGACTGAGCATGCAGTAATCTTAGTTCGTTAGATTAGGATGTCATAATCTAAAGGTTGTAGATAATGCTATGATTTATGTCACCCTCATGGAATGATGTGATGGTTTATGTCACCCTAAAAACTGAGAATGTGATGGTTCATGCCGTTCCCGATGAAGCCTTGTTTGTGGCTTATAAAGAATGAGATCCTAATCATAGCCAAACCTGCTATGGGATGGCTTCAAGTGATATGTGTGGACAGGTTGTTACAGTTGTTGGCGAGAACCTCTACTAGTTGTGTTCAGTGTGCACATTTCTTATTCAGCATGCGTACTTAAACCATTACAATGCATGTGTGCCTACACCAGATTGGTTTACAACAGTATGTAGTGTATGCATACATGCACTGAGTGCTGAGTTGATGACTCACCTGAACTTGTAATGTTAGTACACCATTCCTTGTGCGTGTCTAGAGCTTGGTCACTCTGGGCGTCCCACATGTGACACGTCATTGCCAGTATGTTCAGTGATAGTTAAGGTAAGTATCAGAGGGCCTCACAGAGGGATTCATGTGCAAGCTGAGGGCACTTTGTGATTCTTGGTCATGTAACGTACTTCATGACCCAACTATTAGCAAATTTGAGAAATCATGAGTGGGCCAAAGGCGCTCCATGATCCCAGTTCATGTAATGTACTTCATGACCCAATTGATTACTATGTTAAGTTTATGTTTGAGTTCAGTTGTACTTCTTGGATGTGTTAATATGCTATGACTATTGGTTGTGTACATTGTACTCCAATTGGAGGTTTTTATTAAATACTAAGTAGGTTTTATACTTACCCTTATTTTATGGGGTTTTCCCACCAGGGAAGCATGATCTCTACCAAAACAACTAGTTATGAGGTGGCTGAGAGGGTCATGGTGAGAGTTGTTGTATTGTCTCTATTTTTTAGTTTTGGACTACTTTATTTTAGCATATTTGAGACTTGTGGTTTATTTTGGCTTAATTGATTTATTATGGGTTTTCCATTTTTGAATAAACATTTTGTTGAAACTTCTTTGACCAAGGTCCTATTTCATTATGTTTTATTATTATCGTGGATTTAGACTCTTGTTAATTTTGAATATAAGTTGAAGCATGATTTGAGAATTCCTTTTATTTGGATGGTTTGGTTTGAGGGTTGGAGTTCTTACACCTCAAGGAGATGTCATCCTAAACATAGCAGACCTCTCAACGCGTCGGTTAGGTAGTAACAAACACCTCTCGCAGTATATCCTTACCCCACAAGGCTATAATCTCTCATGAGCTGTTACCCTTCTAAAATGTCATGTCGTTTCCTAAAACGTATAGGAAAGGGAAGAATAGTAAAGTCTAGGAGTTTCCAACTCATTAGTCTTAGTTTAATGGCTAAAACGTTACAACAATTACCCATTTAAGCACCATCAAGAGGGACATTAAGTGAGTAACGATGTTTACAACTCCAACCAGTATAAAACATGTCTAAGTCTCACCATTTTTAGTAAGTTAATTCGAATCTCATAACCACACCAGTGTTCTTATTTCTTTTATCATTTGCAGGCACTTCATTTTCGATAATAATATGGAAAACTACATTTTTAGTCTTTACCTTTTGGTTGAAGTTTTACTTTGGTCTCTAAGTTTCAAAATCAAACACTTTTATTCTTGACATTTCAATAATTTTTAATTTAAGTCATCAAGCTAATATAACCGTTAATGAGATAACCGAATGCTGGCTAGAATGCCTATTAATTTAATTTTAAAATCTAGTAAAATTATTGATGTGATTATTATGATTTTTACATAAATTTCAAGTTGACAACATTTGAATAGGATGACTTTTCATGTTCTAAAAAGTAAATTAAAAATTTGTGTGAGGTTGATTTTCTAAAAATTAATTAAAAATAAATCAGATTCATCTAATTTCATGTCTCTATCACTACTTTTTCATCTCTATTTTTCATTTTTTGAACCTGGAATTGTATGAGACGGTGGGATTGCGATCCTTAGCGTATGAGAAAAGGAATATTACAACAGGTTTGGCGATTATTCCTTTTCTCCTGCGCCAAGGATCGCAATCCCACTGTCTGGACTAAGATTCCTCTTTACCTTATGTTTGTTCCAATTGCCTAATTGATGAATTTGAAACTGAGTTTTTTGCGCAATTATTTTTAACTTTGAGGAGATTCTATGAAGCTCATCACCTGCCACTGTGGAATGTTTAAACTGGACAACAACTCTTCACTTTCAATTTTGAATGAGACATGGAAGTTCAATCTCACACAAATTTTTAATTTACTTTTTAGAACATCAAAAAATAAAATTACATCAATAATTTTATTACATTTAAAATTAACTCAATATCTATCCTACTCAGCATTTCCTTATCTCACTAACGGTTCCGTTAGCTTAAGGACTAAAATTAAAAAATATTGAAATATCAAAGGTAAAAATATTTGATTTTAAAACTAGGGAGCAAACTAAAATTCCAAAAATTTAGATTTTTTTTGGTGGAAAATTAAAAAAGTGAAGTAAGAAAAAGAGAAATGCTTAGGGTAGGGACTGTGGAGCGTTGTTTTTTTCTTTTTTTTTTTTTTTGGAAATAAAGGGCAGCGCAATTTTTTATATATATATATTTTACTGCCCTGCAGCTGAAGCAGGGCTACAGTGACAGATGGACAATTGGAGAACCAATCATTTAATTTTATTTCTCTCTCTAAACTTTTTGGTTTTTGTTTTAAATTTAAATGAAAGTAAATTTGTGTATTTGTCTCATGAAGTGTGAGAAAGAAACTAATGGTGTTAGGTCCCTCCATTCAGATTCAATATTCCCACCTGCACTCCAAAAATCCCTTTTTCTTTTTCTTTTTTTCAAATTTCAAATTCAAATTATCTTTCTTCCTCATTCATATTATTTTTCTTTTTACACATCACCCATCTCTTTTCCTAACAAAATTCGAAATACTAGTTAGGTTTTCTTGTTATTTTCTTTCAACAAATTACCATCTTACACATTACATTTTTAATTAATAATGAAGATGAGAATTTAAATTCATGATTTATATTAATTAAATATATAATGTTGCCTTTCTCAATAGATAAATAAATAAATATATATATATAATGTTGTCGTTGAACTAATTGTTTTGGTAAGTAAAATACATATTTTTCACTAGAGTGATAATGTGATAGTCAATTATTATAATTAAAAAAAACTTATACTATATTAGTATGCATGTTGTTCTTATCAATTTGTTCTAACCTAGTATAATTTATGTGAAGTCTAATACTTTTACTTTAATTATTTAGAACAAAAAAACTAATAGTATGAATTCTAGGAGTAAGAGTGAATTAAAAGTGTATCTACCGAAAATTAATGATGATATAATCAGGATAATTAATGCCTAGTTTGATATTTATTTGATTTATTTATTTATTTAATTAAATGTATAAATAAATATTGTTCGAATTTCAAAATATATGTATATTACTTGTAAATGATTTTTCTTTTTCTTTTTTTTTTTTTATTGTATTTCAAAGATTGAGCCAATTTTAAAAAAAGTTATAAACTAAAAATTTTTTGAGGTCAAATTATAACCTAAATGGCTGTCAAACAAAATCTGAAATATATAACCTCAAGATTTTCAACAAAATTTTATTGAATAACACAGAATATTTTTTGGTTCAACAATTATGAAGATGAATCCTGATTTTTTAGTCAATTGAATTACACTCTGGTAGATAATAATACAAGACTTGATTAAGTATGATTTTGTACCTTGAGGTTTTATTATATTTGGGCCACCATTGTAAACTTAAATGTTAAATTTCAATCTTACTCCATCTAATTTATTAGAAATTTAAATCAAGTAATACTAAAAAGGAAACCCATGCTACTCAATTTCTATGAAAAGAAAAGGGACCATAGCCTTGTCAAAAATAAAAAGAGAAAAGGACGATCAGCCTTTCATTTGAAAAGCTTTTATTTTCCAAAACATCACAAACAAACAGACGAAAATCAAGCCTATGTCACGGACTGTATTACCTTTTATTTAAATATCACCCTCCCTTCTAAAATATCACAATTGTCACATTGCCCACAAGAGTAAATATCCGTGTTTAGATGAGCTTTTGAATGAGGAGTTAGTTTAAGAAGTTATTTTCAGTTGTTAGAATTGTTAAATTTTTATAATAACTCATTTGGATGTAAATTTTTATAGAAGAATTGCAGCAAAAAACTCGTTTGGATGTGATTTATTTTATAGAGGAGTTAGAGACATAGTTTGTTTGGATGTAACTTTAAAATAAGAAGTTATTTTGAGTAGCTAAAAATAAATTATTTTCAATAATTAAAAATGAGGGTTCATAGATGAAAAGTTATTTTGAATAGTGAAAATGAAAATTTATTTTAAATAGTTATAATAATTGTTTAGATATGATTTTTTTGAATAGTAGTTAGTAAATACTATTTTCTAAATCTTTCATAAATTCAACCAACAAACACCCCATATGTTCAAAAGTTTGTGGGATGGAAATTTCTCATCACTCATCATTGTTAAACAAAAATAAAATGTCTAGTATAATTATGGAATTATATGAAACTATTGCTTTGGTGCATTTTGTCGATTAAAAGTGTATATTATCCAACTTCCAATACTGTAAGAAGGTATAACAATTAACACCTCTCTTTTTCAGATAATTCTTTGAATTTTTTTTTTTTTTTTTGGATATCTTTTTAGAAAGTGGATGTTCACCTAAAACGAAAAGGGAAGCTTAGATGTTGATTTAAAATGCTACTGTGCATGTTCCATCGGTTCTTCCCTTTTTTGCAGGTTTAAATCTTCTACATACTTGGCTCATTCGCCTTAAAGTTAATGAATATTCAATGTGAATGCGTCTTCATCTACTTTTTCGGGCAAGTATAAAGTTGGTTGGATTGTTCGTGAATGTTTTGAAATGTCTCTATTAATCAAGGTGCATGCAATTTCAAAGCTTTATTAATAAAAAAATTTATTAGGGATTGCAATTAGAGAAGGTGTCCAACATCGGTTGAAGAAAGTGGCTAATCATCTCCCTCGTATCTTGGTGGAGTATGATGTTTCAGTTGTCATAAATGTTTTTTCTCAAGTTTTTCAAGATGTTTTTTTTTAAAAAAAAAAAATTAACAATATTATTATTGACATTATGAAATTGTTCTCTATTCAAAGATATTTTCTTATATCTATGCTAGAGAGAGCAATTTTGTTGTTAATAGTTTAACCATGTTGTAGTTGATCGGTTTTTAACCTTTGTTTCGATTTTGTGGATATAATAATTTAGTGAGACATCCCTCCTTCAACATATTTTCTCTAATGTGAGAGGTAGTTGTATTGGTTTGGATGTTGCTTGATTCTGAATAGATTCATATTTTAAAAAAATATATCTTAATACATCATCCTTCTTATTATTTTTAAACACCGTATTATATCATTATTATTATTATTATTTTTTGGTAAGCATTCAAGTTTTGACAGAGAGAGAGAGAAATGCCTTGAGTATTTTTCATTAATTAAAAGAGGGAATGAGTTACAAATATATAGAAGTTAAGGGACTAACAAGCCTGACTAACATAACATAAACTGTTTACTAGATAGTTAACTTCAAAAGAATTAAACAAAAGCAACTAACTATTGATATACAATATTCCCCTTCAGACGAGGGCAACGTTTGAAGATGTTGCTACGTTGGCATAAGTTTGAAACACATAAAAGATAGGCGATTAGATGTGAAGGGCTTCGTAAACATGTCGGCAGGTTGTTCCATAGTTGACATGAATTACAAGCGAATATCATTAGATGCCACATTTTCTCGTTTGAAGTGATAGTTAATCTCCACATTCTTTGTACGCCCATGAAAGACTGGATTTCGTGCTAATTGAATTGCGGACTGGTTCACACATAACAATGTGGGGGCAGACATAATTGTTACATGAAGCTCTCTTAGCAATTGTCGAATCCAGAAAAGTCCAGCTACTATGACAGCCATAGAGCAATATTCGGCTTCAGTGGAACTCCTTGAAACGATGCTATGTTTCTTAATATCCATGATATTGGATTCGGACCAAGGTAAATAATAAACCCATTTGTGGATTTTTTTTATCCAAATGATCCCCAGTCCAGTCGGAATCGGAGAACGCAGTAAGTTAAATAGGCCAATTTTTAAAATTAAGCCCGTAGGTCATTGTTCCTCGAAGGTATTTCAAAATCCTTTTGAATGTAGTGAGTTGGATTTGAGTAGGGGCATTGATGAACTGAGATACTCTTGCCACAACATAGCTGATATCCGATCATGTAAGCGTGAGATAATGAAGAGTGCCCACTATATGTTGATAAGAAATAGTTTTTCCCAGAGAACACGGAGTTGAAGGTTTGGTTAGATCAATTCTAGAACATGGGGTGCAGATTTGTTTAGCATTCATCATGCCAAAGCATTCAAGAAGGTCTGTGCAATATTTCTTTTGATTCACTATGAGACCAGAGCACTTGTACTGAATCTCTAAGCCGAGGAAGAAAGTCAATGTCCCTAGATGTGTCATCTCAAATGATGCCTTTAATTGCTCAATTAAATTGTTAGTAAACTTGATATCATTCCCAGTGAGAATGATATCATCAACATAGAGAAGAAGATAAGTAATATATGTTTTTATTTTACTAAAGAAGCAATAAAACTGAATGAAAGTATGGGTGAAGTAAAACATTCAAACCAAGCTCTCGGAGCCTGTTTGAGCCTATGTAGAGATTTTTTTAATTGGCATACATGTGATGGATAATTTGGGTTAACAAAGCCTTGAGGTTGCTTTATATATACAGTTTCACTAAGTTCACCATGTAAGAATGTGTTTTTAACATCGAGCTGTCTAAGATTCCAACCAAATGTAATAGCTAAGGATAGGATAATCCTAATAGTTGGTTTCTTTATAATAGGAGAAAATGTCTCAAAATAGTCAGTACCTTCCTCTTGATTATATCCCTTAGCCACTAAATGGGCTTTGTACCGAGCTATAGTGTCATCGGGGTGTCATTTTACCTTATAAATTCATTTATTTCCAATGACATTAGCATGAGTAGGAGCTGAGACAAGGTCCTAAGCGTGTTGTCTAAGAAGAGCTCCATATTCCTCATGCATTGCATTTTTCCATTTCGTGTCTTTGGATGCTTTAGTGTAGGAAGTAGGTTCATCGAATACAACCTCTACTTTAGCTAGAAAAATCTTTCTTTTACTTATTCCGGATTTAACTCGATTTTGCATAAGGTGAGTGTTTTGAGGATTTATTTCGGTTTGTATAGGATTAATGATAGAACCAGCTGTTGAGGGAATTATTACAAGAGTCTCTAGAATATTTGTATCTATGTGTTGACTAGGTGAAGAGATATTATCAGGATGGGCTGAGTGAGCAGAAGAGCCTTCAACTATAGGTTTTATAGAGCTTAATGTGGTTCTAGAAACTGAACTTGGAGAACTAATACCACTGTCCACTTGATTATATAGGTTTGTAAAAATAGAATCTGAATTGTTTTCAGGCAAGAAAGGAAGGATTTGAGATATAGGATCTACATTAGTTGAATCACATGAAAGAGTAGAAGTATATAAAAAAGGAAAACGAGATTCATAAAAAACAACATTCCTCGAGATATAAAATTGTTCATTGCTAGGATTAAAACATAAGAAACCTTTGTATCCAAGAGGATACCCCATGAACACACACTAGATTGTCCGAGGTTCTAGTTTATTGGAGTAATAAAGGATAACAGGCGGAACCAATATTATAAGGATAGTAAGATCAGGACATTTATCATAGAGAAGTTCACATAAGGAGTACGATTACCTAGAGTATGAGTTGGTAAATGGTTAATGAGAAAAATGGTTGTACATAAGGAAAATTACCAAAAACGCATAGGAGTTTGAGATCTACTTAGTAATGAAATGGCAGTGTTAACTGAATGTTTGTGTTTACATTTAGCTAGGTTGTTTTGTTAAGGAGTATAAAAACAAGAAATTTGATGAGATATTCCTTTTTTTTTCAAAGAAGGATTTGAGAGCAAGATTAATGAATTCACCTCCCTCATCACTACAAAAACCCTTAACTCTAGTAGACAATTGATTTTCAATATTAGTTATAAACTTTATTAAAGTAGAGGTAACGACAGATTTGTGAGTTGTTGGAAATAGCCAAGATAATTTTGTAAAGTCATCAATAACAGAAAGGTGGAATCTATGTCCATTTATTGATTCTTGAGGAGCAGGGCCCCATACATCACTATGTAAAAGATTCAATGGAGCAGAAGAAGAATTAAAAGAAGACAAAAACGGTTATTTTGACATATTACCAGCCAAACAAAATTTACATTTATGCATTTCATGTTTCCTATTATCTAAAGATAAGGATTTAGCTATGATATTAAAAACTAAAGGACAAAGATGCATCAATCTGTCATGCCATATAACTGCATATGGGTGAATAAGATAAAGACCATTAACACGTGACTTTGTACAGTATTTCATTTGTGAATTTGTCCTGGATATAGAAAGAAGATTCATCAAAAGTGAACAAACAATTATTATCCTTGCAGATTTGATGAACAGACAAAAGATTAGTAGCCATATCAGGAACACAAAGTAAATTATTTAAAGAAAAATTGAAACAAGGTGTTGAAAGATAATTTGTGCCCTAATGAATGATATTAAGGTTGTTCCCATTGCCAACTGTGACATTATCATCACTAGTGTAAGGAGAAGAGATAGTCAGATTACCAAGTTCATTTATGATGTGAGCATTACAACCACTTTCTGAAAGCCAAAAATTCGAATCTTGTCTAAGTGACGGGTTCGTTGAAGTAGAGGCAACATTTTCCATAGCAGCAAGTCTTTGCGAAGGATATCGACCTTGATAGCTATAGTTCATTATGTAAAAACAGTCTAAGGCATTATGACCAAATCTGCCACATATTTGACAATTCACCTTATGAGGAGATTGGTTCGAATCAGATGGACGTATTGAAGTGTTTAGAGAACTTGTGGATGCAGAGTAATTTCTTGAATTTGGTGCATAATTTCCTGAGTGAGGTGTAAACTTTCTAAAGTTTGGTGCGTAATTTCCTGAGTTTTGTGCATAGGAACCACGTTTGCGAAAATTTGAGAAACGACCTCTACCTCGTGATTGAGATCGCCAACTTCCTCGTCCAAAATTTTGAATTTGACCAACTTCCTGAGTTTGTTGTAGAAGATGTATCTTCAAAACGGTTTTTCTTTTCACTAGCCGCTTCTTTACTTTTCAGTAAAGTATTAAGTTCTTCAAAGCTTAAGGTCTGAGAACAATGCTCTTAAATTGTTGAATATAAGAATCGATTGTTTCGTTTGATTTCTTGATTATACTCTGTAAATCTGATTTTAATCCAACTATATCGGATCTTAAAAATGAAGAGAAGTATTTCTCGAGTGTATCCCAAACATCTTTCAAGTTCTTGCTACCAACAACATATAATAACGTTGTTTGGGTAAGAGTTGCATTGATCAAGGTAATTAGAGTTTGATCTTTTTCATACCAAATCATATATTCTGGATTTTCAGTTTCTTTATCTTCTTCTCTAATCTTGACAGATGGCGATGGAATCATTCCATCGATGAACCCAAAGAGCTTGTGTGATTTGATAAGTGGAGTTATTTGATATCGCCAAAGAATATAATTCATTGAATCCAGTCCAATACTCACCAGATTACAAATATTTGCTAGGAGATAGATTGAAGAACTTGAGAAATTGGACGAAAAAGATCAGACGCGACCATACCTCCTGAATCGAGATCGAAAACGCAGAAAATTGATCGTCCAAGAAAAGAGTTAGGAAAAAAATGCCAACAATTTTGAATCGGTGAAGAGGAAAGAGAAAGAAATTGGTATGGTTTGTATCAAACACTTGATGAGATTTGATTGGATCCAATGTTGTAGAATGGCAGTGTCATTAGTGGTGCTCTGATACCATCAAGTTTTGACAGAGAGCGAGAGAAATGATTTGAGTATTTTTTTCATTAATTAAAAGAGGGAATGAGTTATAAATATATAGAAGCTGAGGGACTAACAAGCCTAACTAACATAACAGAAACTGTTAACTAGATAGTTAACTTAAAGATAATTAAACAGAAGCAACTAATTACTTATAGATATACAATAAGCATCATAGAGCACATTTCAACTAAGCAAAAAAATTATATAAAAAAAAAACACAATTCAATATAATATAAGTGTATGCTTTTGTGTCGACTCACATGTTAAATTAAAATTTTATATAATTATTTTGCAACTCAACTTCAATGATATTCTGAAATGAAATGTCCATTACGAGTGACCAAACATAATCTTTTTTTTTTGTTTTAATTCATAAACTCATATGTTTATTGTTGAGTTATGCCTTGAATGCATTAATGCCTTGCGATCAATAGTCGGGGGTCTCACTGCCCAGTCAGCAAGTGTGGGTGCAGGAGTAACGCCCCCATTGAGAAAACGCATTCCGCATTTTGCATGCGTGAATGAAACTGCATTCGCTTAGCGCATCCCGCGCGCAAACACATTTCGCATTGCAGAGCATTGCTGCAATGTGTTTCACATGTGTCTACGCATCCACATTCTGTTTAATGCTTACGCATTCTGTAATAAGTTTTAATGAGAATGCATATGTAAACTCAAATTAAACCCTAGCCGTTTATGACATTCATTATGTAATTCTATACTCTGTAATTTGCCTCTCTCAATACAATTGTTCTCCTTCTCTGCCCATGGACTAGCTAACACCCACGTAAATTCTGTGTTATTTCTTGTTCTCTCATATTTTCTTTATCTTCGATTGATTGTTGATTGCCGTTTTCATAACACTTATTTTATTTTGGTTTTTAAAAAATTAACCAGTAAATAAGATGTTTTTTTACCATTCGTATGTGCTAACATGACATGTAATTGAAGGATAGTAATTTGGTTGAGAGAGA
>JBBMKA010000015.1:10592962-10609632 GCA_037833695.1 Sechiopsis laciniata
GACACTGACCGACATAGACTTGAAAACCGACCGATCGCCATTTTTTCGATCGGTTGAATCGGTTTTCGAGAAATGTATGAACACCCATATATATAAACTTAAAATTAAGGGATTTTTTATAAGTAGCAAAAAAAAAAAAAAAGAAATTTTTTTTCCTCCATATCAAATTTTAGAAAAAAGATTCAAATACAATTAATTCAATCATTTTAAATTGATAATCACACAAGTCATACTTTCAACGAAGTAAATTGAGTGAAATCGCTAGATTTCAATTAAATAAAATTTAAAATTAATTTGAGTTCGATCCAATTAAATATTTCATACTTTGGTACATCTAAAATATTTTTAAAAATTATTATAATTAAAATAAAAAAGTTATAATTTGTTATTTACCACAGACTTTTCTCAAACGGTTAAATTCTCTTACAAGGATCTAAAATGAGACAAAAAGGAATTATTAACTTGATTTTCTACCCATACGCATGGAAACTTCGCTGTACGGAGGAAATGGATAAGATATAGTTGGAAAGTAATATGAATGTTGAATAAATAAAAGAAATAATAGAGTTGTATTTGGAGTGAGTAACGCTGCTTTTACGACGCCGTTTTTAAAAGCCATATTCCCTTCTTTTATACTTTATCATCATTACACATGCTTTTTCAAACATGCTTGCCTCTATCCACGACTCTCCCCGCCTTCCCCTCACACCGTTGGATCAATTGCGCGGGAAAAACCAATCCTACGGCTCACCTTCCTCCCAAATGGCGGGAAATTAACGAAGGAAACAAACAAACTCGCCTATCTTTTTTTCCCTTTTTATTAGTTATATTTAAGGTCACATGTCAAATAAAACAAACTTAACTTAAGCTGAACGAAGAGCTTTAATGATATGTATTATTGATGAAGATCCATTTAAATATGCCTCTCTCAAAAAAAAAAAAAAATTTAATAATAATAATAATAAATTAAATATGCCAACTAGAATAGTAACTCAACAACATTAGTGTAAATTTAATGATTAAGAGGTCGTTCAATCCCTTACTCCTAATTATTGTAATTTTTTTTTTTAAAAATGCATTTAATTATCTAAAATTTTTATAAATTTAGATTCTAATATATATATATATATATATATAATCTATTCTTTAAAAAAAAACTAAATTAAAATATATTTCAACCAAATAAGAGGTATATTATAACCTTTTTTTTAACGGTAGGGCACTGGTTTGGCTGCCCTTGTCCATGCACGTCAAATGACGATTTTACAAGAAAAAGTTCACAACTCACTCATGATTGAGATCATACTAACATATGATAATCCTAATGAAATATTTATTGAGGTCTATAACATAATTACTTATACGGATAACATATTTCAGGTCCCAGACTTATGCAAAACTCTTTTGCACAGACACTCCCACTAACATGTCTTCACATGAATAATCAGAATCAGTAGTCTACAACTATTGCAAAGCGGGTTGTGCCAACACTGTTACTAGGACGAGACACCCCAACCTTATCCCATATAATGTAGATATCTTTATGTTATTCACTTGGACCTGGATCCACTTGTATGTCCAACATACTTATCCAAAGCGTACATTGTACCAACCCGTATTTTCGATACAACCCTCTAGATATGATATTCTAACTATTCCATAAGTCGGTTGACAGTTATTTGTAGTTTTAGCCTTATGCGACATTTTGGTGATTTTGCCCCTAGGGACCTGTTTGGAGTTATTTGAAAATTATGGGCCTTTTGTGATTTCGAGTTACCTTTGGGGCATATTTGTAAAATATGAGTGTTGTTTTAGGGTATCAAATGCATAGATAAGGTTCATTTAGCTTTTGGGGAACTTTACGTTTGTGCAAAGAAAGAGAATGAGTAAGAGACCAAAAGAGAAAAAGAAGATCGCCCGCCATTTCCTCTTGCTATGCTGCCGATCGCCGTGTTCAGTCGGAGCACTGTCGTCCCGCACAGTCTCAACCCACCTGATCGCACACCACTATGCGGCATCACCGCACGTCGTCTAATCCATTTGTCGCCCATGTCGCCACAATTCACCGCGATGACCTGCACCTAGCGATCACGCGTGCGCCTTTGCTGTGCAATCTGTCCAGTCTGCGTCCCGCTTCCGCCAACGTGCACTGCAGTTCGTGATGAGAGCCTTCGCACGCGCCTAGGGCTGGTCACGGTTCGGTTTGATCTTGTTTTTGGTCGAACCATAGACCGAACCGATCCTTTCGGTTTGATAAAACTTTAAACCGAACAAAAAAAAAGGTTTTGACTTTAAAATCGAACCGCTATCCGCCGGTTTTCTCGGTTCGGTTCGGTTTAAAACTGATTATTGTTGTCCTACCATTTTTTTAAGTCTAAAAACTTTAATGAATCCAAAAATAATTAATGAACCTTAATGTGTTTGATGAAATGATGAAGAGAAAGAAAAATTTTGGAGTACTCGTGCCTAACCCAATCGGGTTTCTAAATTTAAAATAGTAAACATAAAGAAAGTTAAATAGAACAAAAATATTTAAAAAATAGAAAAATAAGAAGGAACATAAAAAGAAGAAGGAACAGATGAAAAAAACTCCCGGATGCAGAGAGAAAGGGAGAAGAATCAGAAATAAAAGAAAAAAAAAGCAGCAGAGAGAGAGTTAGGGTTTGTAAAAAAAGTATATATATAAATTAGATTCATGGGCTGGATTTTGTAAAAGGGAAAAAAACAAATTAGAATTAAAGTAGTGGGCTGATGATAGAGCTAAATAATAGCACTATTTAAGCCTCTGAACCCTTGCAATTTACTCATAAAGCAAGCAAAAAATAGTATAAAAAAGGGAATTAACTCAACTGCATCGCAAGTATCTAACACGTTAACCAACATCGCGTGCTTAATAAAAGTATGAGAATAATGCAATTTTAAGATGCAAAACGCGCGCTTAAGCGCGAAAATTATGGTTATTTCCAAAACTCGCTGACGTGTTGAATTTCGCAGGCAATATCTCGCAAAAGCAGATGCAGATGGGTAGGATCGGAACAGAAAAGGAAAAGATGGACGACAGACAAAATTACGAAATCACAGAAACAAGGATGGAAAGAATCAATGAAGGAATATTCAGACAAAAGGTCAGCAGAAGGATTGAACGTGGTTGACAAGAAAACTCGGACTCTATAATTGTTTGAAATCGAAGAAGAAAGTGTGCTAGTTCGGAGAAGATACTACCGTTGATGGGCATTCGAGACGCTGAGGTCTCTTAGGAGATCTCGGCTAATCCTGTTCATCTGTAGGCCTAAAAGAACTAAGTACCATGCGGTGTTTGTTAGAAGAAGACTCCATTGACAACAGTATTGGTGATTCTATCAACTCTATAGATAGCTAGTTTACCATGTAGTAGTTATCATTTGCATTTCGCATTTTGTATTCTGTTACTTACATTGTGTAGGAGTAGTTGTAACGCTTTCTTAAAGTAATTCTATGAGTTCTTTGTTTCAGAATTGATCTCATGTTAAACGACTAATGAGTAGACTTAGTATTAAGAAGCAATCATAGGTGAGCATGTAGCTTATTGTTTTATTTAAATGTCAAGTTAAGGGAGGAAATCGGCAAGAGCGGCGGTTGTATTTATTTATCGCAAGCCGATTGACTGTCCATTATCGAGTGCTTAGTATTTGCCTTGGAAAAGGGAATACTAAGGACTTAACCTCACTGTAATCGCTAGGCAATACTTAGTCTTAAGTATTTTAGAAAGGTGTTAGCAATAACGATTTCACTAGTTGCATACGAAAACTTGTGCTAAAAGGCAAATCTACGGGCAATGTACCGGCAGATTGCAACAAATATTCCAGAAGGAGGCTTGAAGTTAAAGTTTAGTATGTGCTAATTTTCTCATGACAACTTAACTTTCTTTAAATTAAATAGTAATGTGAATTCTCTTATTAGTTAGATAGTTAGATTTCAACATTTCGAGTCAACTCAGTTACTGATTGAATTATGAATGCGGGTGAAGGATTTTATAATGTTGTTTATTAATTAAGCGTGCATCGGCTAGCTACCCACGCGTGCTTGCCTCAAGCTTACTTGGAAGAGGAACCTAGTGGAAGACCTAACAGGTTACATTCAGTTTAGACAAAGTCTTTTATACCATTAAATGAGATTAAGGTTAATCCCGCTGGCACGTCCGAAGCCCTGAATTTATTTGTGTGGAATTGCAGCGGAAGCTGGGTTTCGCATCATCGAATGTGGAAGCATTCGTTTGTAAGGGAAGTATGATCTCTGTCTCATGAAGTAAAGCATGCATAGTTGTTCATTTACTTAGTTGATTTGTCAACATCAGTATCTACTTTAGCATTATCTACTTTAGCATTAACTTAGGATAGATTTATTTAGTTATTTCAATCAAAACCACACTTTCAATCTATTCTCATCTTTCACATTCGACATTTAGCTTACATCGATGTGCTACAAATTCTATGTGGGATCAATAAATTATATACTTATTTGCTGCGCTTCGATCGCGTATACTTGCTCGTAAGTGATTATGAGATTTACTTAAACAGTTTAATTCTGAATTAATTACTATGATTATATTAGCACTCGTAACGCTCCAGTCAGCTGACTAGATGGACCTAGTTATTTTTAAAAGAAAAAAAATATTGATAATAATGTGGATCGATCTCGGGTGAGCTATGAGTTAGGAGCACCAAAATGCTATATTATTCTAAAGTGTTATATGTATTATATGTCGGTTCAATTTTCTCAGTTTTTTAATGTCTGAAACTGAGAACCGAACCAATATATTCGATTTTATGAAAATACAAACCGTTGGATGAAACTTTATTTTAAAAATTGGACCAAACCAGTCATTTTGGTTCTGTTCGGTTCATCGGTTTTTTTTGTTTGTGAACACCCCTACACGCGTTTACTCCTTGCCGCACACACCCAGCCACACGCGAGCAGCCAGCGCAGCCATTCCTCACATCTTCGAGCCTCATCAACGCTAGCATCACAAAATCTGTCTAGCCGTGCTACGTCGATCACGAGTCAGTTGCCACTCGGGTTTTAGGTAATCTCCTTTGCTCTGAGCCCTATTTGTTAGTTGATTTGGCTTATGGACGATTTTTTGATTGTGTATAATTTTTTAGATTGTTCTGTTGTGCAATTTTTTTTGTTGGAGCTAGTGAGAGCGTTTTGTAATTTCTATATTTTCAGGTAAGGATTCTTTACCTTAGGTTGTGTGAACCTTGTGCATATATTTACTACTGTCTGTGCTGTCTATCCTATACCTGCTTTGCTTGTTGATCTATCTGAAATGAGTAATGATATTGTGATTTAATTGATTTGTATCTTGATGATAATATGTGATAGTAGTTATCGCTTTGACCGAGACATCATGATCTAGCTGTGTAGATTGTTATGCGAATATTATGATGAGTTAGGGAATGTGATTATGCCACCTTCAATTAAAGAAGTCGAGGGACATGTCACCCCCAGTTGGGGAAGTTGATGGGTCGTATGTCACTCTAGTGTTTCGTAGTGGTTTGGCCATCCAAAATGGTCTTATAACGTATCTGAAGACCCAGATGTTGAGTTAATAACTGATTGAGTTTATAGTTGATGAATGAGTTTGAAACTGGTATATTCGAATTAAGTTATATATGCATATTGTACCCCTGGTTGGGATTTTTATTGAGTACTTTCGTATTCACACTTACTATGATTTACCTTTCAGGTAATCAAGGCATGTACCGAGGCGGCTAAGCTGGATGGAGCTGGCAGGATCATAGGATAGTCCGTTGCACAATCTGTTCATTTATTCTTTTATTTGTTTCAACATGAACTATTAGGTGATAGGTTATATTTTATCTTGTTATTTCTTTACTAAAACTCTGGCCAAGGCTTGTTCTTATTTCAACTATTTAGCTGAGTTTCAACTTTTCAAATAAAGTATGGATTTTGTTTCAAAACCGTTTTTGGGCTGCTTAACAGTATTTAATCATGCATGCTTAGGTAAAAATTTATGTCTAGTTCTGGTTAGGAAGTACTAAGGGTTAAACGCTATTAATCTAATTAACGTGTTCGGTTTGAATAATGTGCCAATTAAATAATCAATAGAAATAATTAATATATCTTTATTGATTACAACTAAATTCAAAAAATAATATTTTTTAATTACAAACTATTAGGCCTTTAAGCATAAGCTCTAACACGATGAATGTTTACCCTTGTTGATCTCGTCAACTCTCCTACCAGTTTCTCACTTGACCATCCCATCACTGTCGATTTTCCCTTGATTTAAGAAGAATTTTCCACTTTTTAATTCTTTCCCTTTTAATGGGATCGTATCCTTGCCCAATTCTCTCATCCTTTTTCCATTCAGGAGGCATTGTCTTATTCACCATCAAACTTAAGAAAACTCTAGAGAAACCCTAGAACAAAGCATAAATCGAGAAAAAGGTCACCACGAAATGAAGGCGAAGGCCATCGCTCTAATTACCTTAGCCAAAAAACCTTTTTCATCACATTCTTTGAGTTGCTCGAACTTGAAGACAACCTTCCCTGAATTTGAGGCAAAAAGTTTCTCAAAAGGCTTTCCACTCTCTAAAGTTTTAGAAAGACTTGTTATCTACCACACGAAAATTGATTGTTGGAAGTCGAAATCATGACATGTCAGGAATACATAATTACTACTAAGCAAAGATCATTTGGTAACAGTTAAACTAGGAGTGGACATGATTCGAGCTTAGTTGGGTTAGAAGAATTTTTTCAATCAACTTGAATTTTTGGATTGGTCAATTCGTCAACCTTCAAGTCATAGTATTAGAGTAATCAAACTCAACCCAACCCAACCCAAATATTTTGGGTCGTGTTATCGGGTTGTGCTAATCCCTTTTTGCTTTCTAATACTCAACTTATAGCCCGTAAATTTGTAAAAGAAAATAAAAATAAAATAAATACATAATATTATACTTAAATTTAGGTTACTTATCTTGTTACTGCATGCTTCTAACCTAAATTCTAAAAATATATCTTATTAATCAATCTTACCTACATATGTAATACTATTATTAGTTCGAGTTAAATTGAATTGAAGAGTAACAAAAAAAAAAAATGATTGTCGATTTTTTTTCAAACTCCTATGTTAATAAAAAAAAAAGAGGTCAATTGGTTACACAGAATTAAGGGTTTTATTTATTTAGTAAATTAAAAAAGTTAAAAGTTTTTTTTTTAAAAAAAACACAAAAATCAAATTTAAAGATTCCTTAAAAACAAATTGAATTCTTCGTTTCAAAAAAAAAAAAAAAATTGAATTCTGAAAACTCCTGCTAAATAATTTAAATTAAAAAAGACGTTGGGTTGTATTTATTGGATGCGGCGAGGATAGACGTGTGAGTGGGACGGAGATATACGACAACTCCGGCAGCAGGTAGAGATTGGGGCCCACTTTTCAAAATAAAAAAAAATCGGATTTTCGTTACGTCTCAGTCTACATTGCTCTGTTTTTTCATTATTTAAAAAAAAAAAAAAAATTTAATTTTCCCTCTGTATTTTGATTTCATCAAAATTACGAAACAGCCCACCCCACTCCCAACTACTTCCAAGTTATATTTTCAACACTATTCTAACTCCCGGCAGTAAATTATGTAACAAATCATTCAAAGAAATTCATAATCCTTTCATGGTAAATTCAAATCTCTATATTCGGATGGTAACAAATCTCAAAGAAATTTTTAGTCACTTTCAAGTGTTGTGCTCATACGAAGAGTTAATTGATGAAGGATATTCAAATTTTGGGATGGATAAACGTTACCTTTGAATAAATTTTCATTTTTCTATGATTTTGAAGCTCTTCACGTCTATTTTGGCGAGTTCTTGTTCCTCATTAGTTATCATGTTGATGAGTTAACTCTCAAAGCTCTTTTAACGCCAACTAAAATAGTGTTGACTAATTACATTCATTTATAAGGTTGGTTCGAATGGTATCTCAAATCGTAAGAAAATCTTTAATTTAGGCCGAAATTAAAATATTTTTAGAGAATTTTAGTTCTTTAATTTTGATTTTCTCTCGTACAAAAATGTCTTTTGACGTCTACTAAATTTTGTTACAGAAATACTGACTTTACTTTTTTCACGAAAGTTGCTCAATTATTTTTCACATTATTTATTCAACTACAATGATGGTAATTGAGCTGTTTCATTTCACATACACAATAATTCAAACTCATACCCCCTTTGAGCATAAATTCAACAAAAACTCTTTTCGAGTAATTCTTTAAAAAGGAATGAAGAGTAGGGGTAATTTGGTAATTGAGTATTTGAGTGGTTTACAGCAAAGGTCAACAAGTCAACTCCCGGGAGCAGAATGAGAAACTACCGGTGGTATTGGGAGCATAATGCCGCAAACCCGCTCCCCACCAAGTGCATAATTTTCTATACATCCCTCTTACGTGTCATCCCCTCATTGGTCTGTCACGTTTCGTCGGGATTCATAGCGTTTTGTCTTTTTCCTCTTCTTCTCATCTGTTCTTTGCTCTCACTCCAAAAGCGCAACCACTGTGTTTTGTTTTTTTTTTTTTTTCTCTCGCTCAAATTTCCCCCAATCTTCTCTTTGTCCCTTCGCTCGCTAATTCTTGTTATCCATTTTTTTTTATGTGAATTTCCTCTGTTTTTCCCCATTTTTCAGTAACCCCATTTGAGTTTTGGACCGTTTGAAATGATTGAAGCTGTGGATAGTTCCATCAATGGCGGTTTCTCGCACTTACAGAGCTGTGGTGACAGTAGCGAAGAGGAGCTCTCTGTTCTTCCTCGTCATACTAAGGTTGTTGTCACTGGGAATAATCGAACCAAATCGGTCCTCGTTGGACTTCGAGGCGTCGTCAAGAAAGCCGTTGGACTCGGCGGCTGGCATTGGCTGGTAATTTTTCTAATTGGGTTTTTCATTATTTGAAATGGGGTTTTGAATTAACATTGAATTTCTTTCGATTCTCTTTCTGGGTTGTAATGTGAGTTGCTGCAACCTATTTTGATCAATGTCTGGTCACTTGGGATTTCTGTGTTAGATCTTTATGGATTCTTCAGCTTTGCTCTTTGTTTGTTGATTTTTAGAAATGGGGTTTTGTATTGGCTGGTAATTTTTCTAATTATGTTTTTAATTTTTAGAAATGGGGTTTTGTATAAACATTGAAATTCTTTCGATTCTCATTCTGGGTTGTAATGTGAGTTGCTGCAACCTCTTTTGATCAATGTCTGGACACTTGAAATTTCTGTATTAGATCTTTATGGCTTCTTCAGTTTTGCTCTTTGTTTTTTGATTTTATTTGGGGTTTTAGATTGTGTCTTGTTTAATTCTGGATTTGAATTCTTACTTTAGTTGGCTATTGATAACTGAGGATTTGGGGTTACCTTCAATATGTGTAACTAGTATTTTTGGTTGGTTTTTTCAATTTTTATCTTTCCTTCTTTAGTTGCATGTTCATTTCATCATTTGATCTCATAATTATGTTAGTTTAATCATTATCTAAATTAGAATTTCATATTCATTTTTTAATACTTCGATCGTTTTCTGGATAGGGTTGTTTTACTTGTTCACTTTTGCTTATCCAGATTCAACATGTTAGATGAAAATATTATGGGGTTTTTTATTTAATCCTTTAGTTGAAGTAGAAATTCCCCCCTTTTAATTTGGTTGATTAACTGGAAAATACTTTGTGCTTTATTTGAATTGCAACTTCGGTGTTATTGGATGTTCTTCTTATCTTCCTTTTTTCTTTTTTTTTTGAGAAGTATTCTTATCTTCCTTGATTGTTGGGACTGTAAGTTTCGATTTCATTTTTTTGGATGTGGGTTGGGTTGGGGGAATGCAGGTTCTAACCAATGGCATAGAAGTGAAACTACAGCGAAATGCACTTAGTGTGATCGAGGCACCGACGGGTAATGAAGAAGATGACGACCTTGAATTTGAAAACTTGCAATGGAATCGATTGGATATGGGTGAGTGTTGCAGCTGATGGTTCAATGTCTCTGCTCAATCATTCTTCTTTTTCTAATTTTATTAGCTGTCTTAGGATTGAGTTTAGCCAATAATTGTTTGTCTGTGTCTGTTTGTATTTGGCCTAGTTTTTTTCTCTTATTATCATTTTACTAATTCTTTGTTTGATCATTTGAAGTTAGGATCACTTTTCACCCCCCACCCACCAAATATTCCTTTTTTGTTGTTGGGGTTTTTACAAATCATGTAGTAAAACTTGTAGCTCTCTGTCTCTTTGTTGAAACCAGTTATTATCAAAAGGCAATTACTTGTGCTTTTTTAACCAATATCAGCAGAACATGTTTTAATCTTAATGTCTACAGTGATTTTAAGTGCATAGTAACTTTAACCTTTACAAATATCTTCACTTCAATTGTTGAAAATGATTTTGAGAAGAAAAAAGTCGCAATTTCTTTCTCGACGAGCAGTAGTGGTTAAAGGTTGCTGTCGCGTAGTGGTATGGGCAACTTAATTCTCTTGGACTACAGTTGGTTGGTTCTAGTTAGTGTTGATGGCAACATAGGATCCTTTAAAAACTCACTTTTTTTCTTTTCCTCTTTATGAATTGTTGCTCGCCACCTTTTCTTTATCCTTTCCTGACCCTTATCACTCATTCATAATAATGCTCTCAACTATTTTTGATTCTTAGCATCTGATGACGCCCAAAAATCCCACAAATCAAGGCATAAATTACACAAATTATCTGGGTCTTCTCACAAGACTATGAGCAGATCCCATTCTTGCGACTCACAATCAAAGAGCTCGGTTTTGGCACTGCAAGGATCCACGGTATATCCTTTTAATGTTTTGTACTGTCAAACGTGCTTAGCCTTGTAATTTAAATTAACTCCCTCTTGCATTGTTGCCTCCTGTGTAGAGGGTTGACCTTAGTAAATTGGAGATGGCTGCGTTGTGGAGATATTGGCGACACTTCAATCTCGTAAGTTTCGAAAGTGAATGCAGTTCAATAGTTCTTACGATTTTAAAAATTATTTCTTTACCAAGAGATTGATGGATTTGTATAGGTAGATGCTATTCCCAACCCATCAAAAGAGCAATTGGTAGATCTAGTTCAGAGGCACTTCATGTCACAGGTATTCAAGCTTCTTTTAAGACCGCGCCTTCCTCATCATAAGATATGTTTCATTTATTTGACTAAACCTTACGTTAGCATTGTCGTTCCTTTCTTTTTCGGTTGCAAAGAAACTGGACGAGTTGCAGGTCATAATGGGATTTGTGAAGGCTGCAAAGAGACTGAAGACAGTTTGCAAATGATAGGAGGAGAGGAACTGGGGAATCCATTGAGATGATTCTCATGCTAACAGATAATTCAGCTGAATCGAAATGTTTGGTTCTTTCTGTAATATATGTATCGATCGATCGTGAATGGTTTTTGTCTTCTGGTCGGGATCAGAAGGGGTTAGTACGATTCTGTCGTAGTCGATAGAGTAATATCTTGTTTTAGTGACGATGTTACTTGTAGTGTAGATATGTGTAAGCTGCAAATATTAGAGACCTGAGAAAAATGCCCCAAACCACGTGTTTCTAAGCTTTTGTTTAATGTAATGCTGACTGGCTTTTGGGGTGTTTAACATTGTCCAAAATTGTACACAGTTTGCTTTTTTCATATCTGGTTTTTAACGACCCAAAGAAAAAAACGGACAATTTTTTTTTTGAGAACACACAATTTAAATGCTGCCAAGTTAATAATTGATTTGTTTCATTTTAATATGATATTATTACTTTTGCATTTCTGTATGAATTCGCTAGCTAATCACATTAACATAACGTTAATAATAATATTGCATTATTATCATGTCGATTAACATAGATTTGTTTTTTTTGCATTGAATATCATTGATGATCATATAACTGTCATTAATAACGGAGATAAAAGTTGAGGACAAGAAATGTGTTGAATGAACTTTAAATGTTATTTTTATGATGTAATTAGTGAGCTTATAATTAAAGAATTAATGAGTTTAATTATGTAACAAATTAAGGAATGAGTGGATTTTTAATTTAGGAATTAGTGAAAAGGGTTTTTGGTAAATGATAGGGCAAAAATGGAAAAGTCTTGGAAACCAAATATTATAATAGAGCTATAAATGGGATGCTCATCTCATTGTGAAAAATAGAATAAGGAAAAGAAAATAGAGAGCAAGAGAGAACGAAAGTGAAAATTGTAGAGAAAGAAGTTGAGTAATAAAGAAAGTGACTTTAGGGAATTTTGAGTGTCTTGTCTCTCCAATTCTCCGAGCAAAAAGTTAGCACGATTGTTTCTATTCGCATTTGTTATTCGCATTTAAATTTTATAAATTGGTATGAGAGCTACACTTTACAAAATTGTTTTGATTGAATCTCTAATGTCAAAGTTGTGCTTAGTAGTTGTAATTAAAATAAAGATTATGATTTATTATTATTATTATTTTTTTGAAAAAGCGATTATGATTTATGTTTATTTTGATATATATTCTATTTGATTAAATATGCATTCTTGATATTGGATTTAAGGGACTGCTGGTTGGTTGGGTCATGTAATGTTTTAGTCATGCACGTTAAAATAAAGTATGAAGCGTAGGTTTCAGTCAGGGAAAAAAAAGAAAGAAAGAAAAAGGTATGATGCCTAAATTCGTCGAAAAAAAAGTAAAGTTGCTTGCTCTGTAAATACAGTTTATAAGAGGGGAAGAAAGTTAAAATTTAATACATATAATTTTAAGGGTCATTTGATTTGAAATAATTAAGATAACTGAAATTGTCTAATATCTATAATATTAGATGTTTGAAATCACATATGTACTACATCTTTAGATCACTATGATTGTTTTGTAGAAACCTTTTTTTTTTTTTTTTTTTTTTTATGAATATTTGTAATACTTAAATAATTGTGTATATTTGGTAGAAATCAAAATTAAGATGACATAAATTTACTTAAAGTTTCAAGAATACTTTTACAATATTCATATAAGCTTGTATATTAATTTAATATCATTTTTATTTATATAATATACTTATTTATATAAACTTAATTATTATGTATTTAAATAATTTTAGTTTTTTTTTTTTTATAAATAGTTTATTGCATTCTTACGTATGTTATTTTGTTCAATCAACTCATTCATATTTATTTAAAATTCTTAACTTCAATTTCAAAATATAAATGTCTTTTTAAAAAAAAATATATATTATATATTTAACTCTAATTTTGATAACATATTTAATATTTTTATATTTTTTTTATAAGTTTTGATAATATATATAAATATAATGTCTAAACCGGCTTAACCAAGCATTAATTATCATATATTATCAACAACATACATATATAATATAAAAAATTAGTGATGAACAAAAATGTCCTTTATAGATGTCATTTACATGGGAATTTAGAAACTCGTGTTTTAAACGGACACCCAAAAGGGGACAAACGTCCATCCTAAAATACCGAGACATCTTAAAATGCCTAAGTATCTCATTTTATGGGAATCTCGTATTACCTCAAAATGAATGACCCCTAATAGCGATCCTTCAACAAAAAATAAATAAAAAATAAAAAATAAAATAAAATAAAATAAAAGTTATAATTTAATTAGATTTTTTTTTTTTAATGTAATAATTTAGTTAAAGTTTGAAAAAGTTGGAATTGAATCCTTATAACTTAAAAAAAAAATAGAAAATATAAAAAAGTTAACTTGTAATATCCCATATTTTTCTTTAATTAATTATAAGTTTTATTTGAAAATAATCAAATTATTTTTAAAGATACTTCATTAATTTTAGATAATGTAGGATTTTATGCAATAAGTTAATCATTAAAAAGATCTTTCCTAAACTTTTTCCTTCGCCTAAATTATCTCATTTATAAACAAACCTCTTCATTCTTTATTTTTATGTACTACACACCAACCACTCAACCACTATTGTCTCTCATCTGTGTTTTGTATAAACCAACACACTGTCTCTCTCTTTGATTTCCTAAAAATTTTCATCTCAAATCTATGTCGTTAGAGGGGGTTTCTCGACAAACAATCCACAAATTTAGAATCTCGGCAACAAGATGAATCCGTGACTTAGTTTCTGACAAGACGTTATCGCCTTGTTTTGCATGCCATATTTGTATTTTGCTTGGATTGGTCAATCAATCAAGTTGTCAGTCAGTAAGGAAAACTAACTCTCTTATACGTGGTTTGTGGCAAGACTCGTGGTTAATCTTTACTTAATATTTTTATTAGATTATCATAAGTGGTTGTTAAATTGATGTGTGATATAATTTTTGGAATTGCGTTTGTGGTGGTTACGTTAATTATTTTACTTTAACTTGAATACGTTATAGGAAGTTGTGGGATTGTGGATTAGTTAATAATTTGGGATTAAGATTATGGAGTTGCAAGGATTGAGTTAAGAATGAGTTGATTAAAGGCGATAATTGTCATTGATAGTTTATATTTTCTAAGAATTATTTTTAGTTGAAAAGACTAAGCTCATTCAAGGATCAAAGAGGTTTGGATAAGATTGAATAAAATTAAGCTGTTGAAGTATGAGCTTGTGATTATGAAATGTGAACTAAGATTGAAGTGTAAAAGTCAAGATTTGAGTGTTGGTTATTATAGATATTAATACATAGTTATTTGTTGGAGTTAGTTAAGTTGGCCAAAGATTTTAAGGATTGGAATTGATATCTGAGTATTTAAGTAATGATCGTTAAGGATGTGCATTGATTTTTAAGTACTTAAGTGTTGAAATAAAGGATAAGAAATCATAAAAAAAATTATGAGGATTGTTGTTATGAGAACTTAAATGATGGACTTTAAGGATATGAACTCAAGAGGTTTGAGTTAGTATTGACATACTATTATCTATATCGGACTTAGTGTCCATGCTATTATCTACATGAGACTTAGTGTCCATGCTATTATCTATATGTGACTTAGTGTCCATGCTATTATTTAAAAGAGACTAATGAGTCCACAATGCTACTTCTGTCATACTGCGGACTAACGAGTCCCAATGAGAGGGTTAATATCTTCTTTAATTAGGACTAGATGTTTGTTAAGGTCATTTTTATAATTTATTTATATTGTTGGTTGATTGTTAGTATAAGGACCCGACCCAAACTAGGTTCTAAACCTAAGTCCTTAACTCAAAATACATGAAAATAGTACTCGACATCCCAGGCATGTAAATTTAAAACAAAACCTCTTTAAAACAACTCAGAAAAAGAAGTTTATAAAAACAATAAATTCATTCAAACAATCATAGGGTACCCAATAGTCAAAACATAGAAGTTCGATAAAACATGTTTAACTTATCATACCCCTAAATAGTTCATGCAGAAAGAAGAAAGACTCTAAACAGAATAATGTAGCAGGTCTCATAGTCATCTTCAGCTCGTCCGATCACCCATCTTGATACAATCTCATAGTACCTGTGGTATTTCACAGTAGAAAGGGTGAGTTTTCGCAAACTCAGTAAGGATTTTCTAACTCGGGGTACAAACATGCACCAAAACACAAGCATCAACAAATAAGCATGATCAATAGCACAATCAAAGGGTTATCATAACCCGAGCTCCTAGGTAACTGATCAGGAAGCTCGCCCTTAACCTACGCCACGCAGAGCGGTCTAGAGATCGAAACCTAAAGACCAACAGTCCATAGGAGTCCTCTGATTCTAGGACAATCTGGGAACATACTCCAGGCCGAGGGATCTGGCGAGTGGTGCTACCTGTCGGCCAACAGGCCTCTAACTCGAGGTGAGTGGTGGATCTGACACGACTCACTAAGGGCATCGTAGCCCATACCACATACCTAGAGGGTCCCCTAGGCTACTAGTTGATGGTTGTTAGGGTCGTGAGCCTAGTCGGTCGACCATCCACAGAAGTCCTAACTCAAGGGTATAGTCCCAAGTTACAGTATGAGCCCAGCACATCATTGTTCACTGATCGGTTGAAACTGCCTAGAATATTCTAATAATCTGGTCAGTTCACACACTAGCATACAATGCTACAACATTCAACAGATAGGCACGCAAGTATACGTGGTCATGTGCAATCAAGTGATAAATTTACAAGTCATCTCCACAAGGACTGGTTTAACTCTAGATAAGTGTTGATCGAGAAGTCAAGTACATAAAGTAAAGGGAGATTTGGTGAGAAATAATTTTTACTAAGCATGAACTTTAATGACATACAAGTGCGACGAAAATGCTGTAAACACTATTGGCTAGGAATTAAATGCGAACGAATGATGCTATTGACTTCAGAAGCAGAACTAATAACAGAATATCAAAAACGTGTAATGTAACAGTGCTAAAATAAAATGCTAGAAACAGTAGCTAAAACTATAGTGATATAACAGGCTCGGGTTAATGGTAGGTTGAGTGTGATTAACATGCAACACGAGTGAGGCTATGGTGAGAAGTAGACTCCGCACAACACGTGATCAAATGCTCTTTCTCAAGATGCATTCATTCTCTTCAAGCTTGAGCTCTCGCATCTAAACTCGAAACTATAAACGATGAAATGCGCACTAGCGAGGTGACTAGCTCTAGCCTCTCTCTTTAACAAGTAAGAGTTCCTAACATTGAAACTAATGGACATGAATAGGTTATCTCTAATCCTTCTCTCTCTCGAGATGAAAAGACAAGC
>JBBMKA010000015.1:10611903-10627856 GCA_037833695.1 Sechiopsis laciniata
ATATTTTCTAAAAAAATCTAATTATTTAAAAGTATTGTCCAAAAAATATTAAAAAAATGTAAAAAAAAAAAAAAAATTCCCGCGGGGAATCCCCGCCCCGATCCCCGAAAAAAAATGGGAATTTTCCCGGGGACGGGGATTAAATTAGGGGCGCCCCGCCCCGTGGACATCTCTAGTAAGCTCTTCTAACTTTCTATTTATAAATAATGTTCATTTAAGATAAAGATTTTTTTTAAAAAAATCGTTTGATGATTTTTTTAAAACAAATCGTTTCATGACTTTGCAAATCTAATTCTTATTCTTTTTGGATTAAATACATATTAAATAACATTCTCAATTGTATTTAGAGTAACTTTTTCGTTCTCATATCTTTATTCATCTATTATATTTACAAAAGATTATCTCAAAAACAAATTTATAGAAGATAATATTTATAATAAATAACCAATTCTTTTTACATTAAAAAAATATTTATAGAAGATAGTATGTTTTGGATTTATGTACACGGATTTTAGGTTTAAAAGCTTTTATTTTCGAGTTTAAAATTTAGGGAAATTATATTAGATGTATTATTATAACAAAATAATTAACAAATGTAGACAAATTTTAAAATATTTGCATCTATAATTATTATTAATGTATTATGTTATTTATTAATACACTATTATGTACTTAATACAATATTATATATTATTAATAAGTATTATAAGAAAATTAATGTTAATGTCTATAATTGTTGTTTTTTTTTAAATAATCATATTTGTAATTATTTTCTACCATTCACTACACATTGCCTAAAATTTATATCTTAAGATATAGGGTTTAAAGTTTAGACTTTAGATTCAAAATTTTAGGCTTCAGATTTAGAATTCAAACTTTGAGATTTAGTGTTTATATTTTAGAGTTCACCAGCAATAGTTTAAGGAGTTTTTATTTATTTATTTAGAATTAAAGCTCATTTGAAGAGTTTAGTAACTTTTGCACATATTTTACAGTTATTTTAGTTTTTAAATTTAATTTATTAGAAAAAGAGCAATTATTAAAATTTACAATTAGTAAATTTACCATTATTTTAATCGACGGAAAACATTAAATAATAGACCCAATTGAAATGTGTTTTAGAAAAGAGTTTAATTAGGTAAATAACCAACACGAAAACTATTGATTTCCCTTTGGCATTAATCTTAAAAAATAGACAATTTTGGGTATTAGACTCTGTCATGTACCAGTACCATGTACATCCATAAAAGGACTAAATGACAAGTATATATATTGCTGCTCGGTTTCAAAAAAAAAAACCAAGTAATTAAAAATTCACTAAAAAAATAAAAAAATAAAAAAAAGAAAACCACAATTGTCCATCCAACAATATTAAAAGAACATTACATGTGAAAACATCTTCGTAGCGTGTATGAATTTTTTATTATTAAATTTACAATTTGAATTACACAAAATTGATTAGGAGTGGCCGTTCATGTTAATTTCTCAAAGTCTGCATTTTAGACCAAATAACACATTAATAACATAATTAATGTTTGTTTGGGTCCCAATCATTCAAATATTCAAACGCAAAAGAAAATTAGAAAGAAAATGAGTCTCTTAAAAAAAAAATAAAAAATAAAGAAAAGGAAAAAAAGGAAGAAAAATCAAAGAGTCGTGACGGTAAGGTAAATTGGGGTTTTTGTAGTTCTAAGCAACGCATGGCCAGGTAGCTACAAGATTTTTTAAAAATTTTTTTTTTATAATTTTTGTTGGGAAATTTATTTATATTTTTTAGTGTAAAAAATTGATCTTCCCCACCCACCCCCACTTAATCCCTTCGATTTGTGTTTCTTTCCCTTTACAGTCACTACCATCCTTCTCTTTCTTCATTTTTTCCTTTCTCACAGAGCTGAAGCTGCTTGTTTAGACTCTAATTCGTGCTTTGAAGTCACTTAACCAGAAATTGGCGAGCTTCAGATTTGATTCAGTCCTTCAAATTCAACTGGGTCGGAGAAATCGAGGACCCCCACGTTCCCATTTCGCCACTAGCTTTGAATCAACCTCAATTTTTACTCCAAACCCTCTTTCTTAGCTGCCCATTTCTTCCTATTTCGTTTTACCCACTTCTTGAAATGCAGAACAGCCGCTGGTTTTACTGGGTTTTGGAGCCGATCGGAGATTTGCCGGCGGTTTGATGGGATTCATTCTGTTACTGTTTCTGTCTTCTTCCACCCTTCATGGAGGAGACCTTTCGCTGTGGTCTATGTGCTGCTCGGAAATTTGATGCTAAGATCCGCTTCGCCGTTGTTCTGTTTGAGGTGAGCCTTTCTGGTCACTCATATTTGTGTGATTTTGGCTATGTGGGGTGGGGATTTTGGTTTAGGGTTTCTCTGGACTTTGCTCCTTTTGTGTCTGGAAGTTCTGCAATTGTTGAACTGGCATTGCTAGTATACGTTTGAAGCTGTATTGGGTCTTCGTTTTCTGGGGTTGTTTGGATTTTACTAGTGATTCGTTATTTGCCCATCTCATTTCTTCTAAATCTTTGCTTTTTCTCTCTTCCTTGAGTTCGTCTATTTAACTTTTTATATTCGTGGGTAATGGAAGTTAATGCTTGAAGTACTGTTTTCCTATTCTGTTCTAGATTGTAGATTTTCTCTGTTGAGCTGATTTCTGCTTCTTGAGATTGATGGGGTTTTTAGCTTTCTTTGTTAGGAGAAAGAACCAATGGTTTCCCCTTAGTTCAATAGAGTTTAAAGGGTTTTTTTTCCTTCTTTGATTTGATTTCTGTAAGATCTGGTTTTCGAGATAGGACTTAGGTATAGTTGTGTATTCCAATCGCAGAGAAATCTGGAATTTAAGCTTTTCCTTTTGTTTGTCTAAATTTGTAGCTTTTATTTTGACTACACACTGTATGTTTTGTATTTTATGGGATTATAAATTTCAGTTTATTTTTTCCTCGTTCAGATTTTTGTTCTTCTGGCTTTGGATGTTACATATGCAAGATCTGAAGATCGCCAGCTAGAAAGGGGAGCTGAAAGCATTGTTTCACACTCCTGCATCCATGATCAGATACTTGGGCAAAAAAGGCGACCCGGGCTCAAGGTATATTCTGTCACACCCCAAGTTTATGATGTGTCTGGTAAAGCAAAGCCTCTCCATAGAAAGGGTAGAGCATTGCTTGGAGTTTCAGAAGTATCAGATCAGCAAAAGAATGCAAAACAACCTATCAGAATATATCTGAATTATGATGCTGTTGGTCACTCATCTGATAGAGATTGCCAAAAAGTTGGTGACATTGTTAAGGTGAACCTGGAACTTGAAACTTTTTGACTCATGTGTCTGTCCTACACAGTTCTTATATTGATCAGGAGTTCTCTGTCTCTATGTTGTAATTTGGTTTTCTCTAAGCAGCTTGGAGAACCTCCTGTCACTGCTTCCTTTTTGGGCTCTCCTTCTTGCGATCCTCATAGCAACCCTCCTATTTCGGGTGACTGCTGGTATAATTGCACTTTAGATGATATATCTGGGGAGGACAAAAGGCATCGTCTACACAAGGTATTATGCGGTATAAGTTGTCTATTCATTTATTTGAGTAGTTTTATAATTATTCTATCCTTCTTTTTGACATGTTCATTTCCCTTCATTTTTGAAGTTGTCATATTTATTTAGATAAGAAAAAACATTAATTGACATATGAATTTTACAAAAGGATGAAGCTTATGGAAGGGCACTATCTATATTTCATCACACTCTTTATTTGTACATATGTTATTGTTGGGGTAAGCTCTAATCAGGAAATTGATTTAGAAGGCTTCTTTATGCAATTGCAGGCATTGGGTCAGACAGCAGATTGGTTCAGAAGAGCATTGGCTGTTGAACCTGTAAAAGGGAACTTGCGTTTAAGTGGATACTCTGCTTGTGGACAGGACGGAGGTGTACAACTTCCACGCGAATATGTTGAAGGTATTTTAATCAATATCGGGCGTGGTTACCCTTGTTTCAAAAAAAAAAAAAAAAAAAAATCAATATCTCTTTTGCTCCTTGAAACGGCATACATTTACCTTTAGGCTTTAACGATTCTGTATGGTTCCTACAGAGGGAATTCCCAATGCAGACTTGGTGCTTTTAGTGACCACAAGGCCTACTACTGGTAACACACTTGCTTGGGCTGTTGCATGTGAACGCGATCAATGGGGCCGTGCAATTGCTGGTAAATTTACTTTTTTTTATTTTATTTGAAAGAGAATTGTTTGAAGGGAGCATTATAAACCTTGTTATCTTTTGGAAGTAATTGTGCAACTTTCTTTTGCAGGACATGTGAATGTTGCACCTCGGCATTTGACAGCTGAAGCAGAAACTTTACTTTCAGCTACTCTTATACACGAGGTTTGTGGGTTTCATGTGTGTAGTTTGGTTAAGCAAGTGTTAATTTTATTTATTCATCTCACCATGTTCCATTCCTTGCAGGTTATGCATGTTCTTGGTTTTGATCCACATGCCTTTGCCCATTTTAGAGATGAGAGGAAAAGAAGGCGCAGTCAGGTAAACTATATCTAGTGCTGATGACATGATGAAGAAAAAGATAGCTAAATAAATCTAACTCTCTTTTCTCTAGGAATGTTTAGATTATTGTATTACATGGAATTGACCTCTTAATTGATGTATATACATCAGGTAACAGAACAGGTTTTGGATGAACGACTTGGGCGCACAGTAACTCGGGTGGTTCTTCCACGTGTTGTTATGCATTCACGACATCATTATGGGGTGAGTGCATCTTCCGTTTTTTCTAGTGTAGATTTCTGCATGAGGTTTGTAACTATCTGGAGTCTGACTCTGAACTTATAATTCTTGAGAACTAAATAACCAAACTTACTCTGTTTCCTTGGCAGGCATTTTCAGGGAATTTCACAGGATTAGAGCTAGAAGATGGAGGAGGACGTGGCACTTCAGGTTCTACTCTTGATTTTTTTCTACTACTTTTCTGTCTTCTATCCTTGCCCCCACTGAGTTCTCTATGACCATGGTCCAGAAACAGGCTATTTGACCTGTTATAGCGTTTTTTTTTCAAACAAATAAGCTTAACATGATATAACATTTCTGTATGGAACACATTTACCATTATTAACATAAGACTACTGCGAATGATCCTTCCTTTCTAAATCATTATGTTTTATCAGATTTGTGGTGATCACCTTGTACTGAATGTTTTACTTTCAGGATCTCACTGGGAGAAAAGGCTTCTGATGAATGAAATTATGACTGGTTCAGTAGACACAAGATCTGTAGTCTCAAAAATGACACTGGCTTTATTGGAAGATAGTGGATGGTACCAGGCCAACTATAGCATGGCAGATCGTCTTGATTGGGGTCGCAACCAAGGAAACGATTTTGTAACTTCCCCCTGCAACCTCTGGAAGGGGGCATACCATTGCAACACAACACAGTTGTCAGGATGTACATATAATAGGGAGGCTGAGGGTTACTGTCCAATTGTTAGCTATAGTGGGGATCTTCCTCAGTGGGCTCGATATTTTCCCCAACCTAACAAGGGTGAGTTTCTAAGTGTTTATGAACTATCCTATCTGCTGATTTGCAAGTGTTTTGATTTGGAAATATTTACTTTGAAGTCATTCTTTTTCTTCCTTACAATATAATAATTTCTTTACTCTAGGTGGGCAATCGTCATTGGCTGATTATTGTACTTACTTTGTGGCTTATTCGGATGGATCGTGCACTGACACCAATAGTGCACGTGCACCTGATAGAATGTTGGGTGAAGTTCGAGGAAGTAACTCAAGGTAAGTCTGATTATGGTTCATTCACTTTTTGGGTTTGAAAATGATAAATAATCTTGTTGGTAATAATAACTCTTCAAATGGATATGCAGGTGTATGGTCTCATCCCTAGTCAGGACTGGGTTTGTAAGAGGGTCCATGACCCAAGGAAATGGTTGTTATCAGCATCGATGCATCAACAACTCATTAGAGGTACTCTGAGGGTTTTAATCGTGCCCACGTTGTTATTTAAAATCACTAGATCACATGATCAGTTCCTAGTTAACCTGGTTTTAACAAAGTGCTACAAAAAAGAAAGGATTTAAAGTTGATATTTGTATTAGGGACCATTTTATGTAATACCTAGTCTCTGCTGCTTACTAGTTCTTGTTGGATGGAGTTGTGATTGTATAAAAAAAACATCGCAACGATCTTGCTCTGATTGCATGATGAACGAAACTTCATTTTTCTTGTTTAAAAAAGAATTTATTTGATACACTATTGATTCCAATCTGATTTATTCATGTTCTTGTAGGTGGCTGTTGATGATATGTGGAAAGTATGCCCTGAAGCTGGTGGACAAGTTCAGTTCCCTGGCTTTAATGGCAAGTTCTTACCCTTATTATTCAACTGTTTTGGGAACGATTTCAGTCTAACAAATCTAACGATCTATTTGACTTTCTTACTGTAGGTGCATTAGTCTGCCCTGCATATCATGAACTTTGCAGCAAAAACTCGGTTTCGGTGCCTGGAAAGTGCCCCAATACTTGCAATTTCAATGGAGATTGTGTGAATGGGAAGTGTTTTTGCTTTCTAGGCTATCATGGACATGATTGTAGCAAACGTGAGCTTCTATTTCTTGTATTACTTAAGTTTTTCAATGTGCTTGCTATTTTAATTAGTAGTAAAGTAAAACCGATATATTGCAGGATCTTGTCCTAATAACTGCAGTGGACATGGAAGGTGTCTTTCTAATGGACTTTGTGAATGTGGAAATGGTTACACTGGCATTGATTGTTCTACTGGTAATTTATTATGATGTTCTTTGATCATTTTAAATGCTTAATAATAGGGAAATGAACAATGAGACCAAGAATTGTAATTTTCTATATTTTCACTTGTTTTTGGCTGTTGTTTAACAAGATAATGATGGGCCTTGTAGTAGATTTTATTGTATCCTGCATTTCTGATTTGCACTTCTGCATGATCTTCAGCTATTTGCGATGAGCAATGTAGCCTCCATGGAGGTGTCTGTGATAATGGTGTTTGCGAGTTCCGGTGTTCGGATTATGCTGGCTATTCGTGCCAGAACAGCTCCAAGCTTCTATCAAGTCTCTCTGTTTGTAAAAATGTATTACAAAGGGACATGACTGGCCAACATTGTGCACCGAGTGAACCAAGTATACTACAGCAGCTTGAGGAAGTTGTTGTCATGCCGAATTACCACCGTTTGTTTCCTGGTGGTGCCCGGAAACTTTTTAACATCTTCGGTGGTAGCTACTGTGATGCAGCTGCTAAGCAGCTGGCTTGCTGGGTAAGTGTTCTACAACCTCTTTTAAAGCACCTTATCTCAGCACTTTTTCTTTCACCCACTGTGTAGAACTCAGCATACTATGTTGTTTCATGAAATGGACCTCATCTGCTCTAAAATTTCACTTCCACATGTCATTTTTATGTTCAGATTTCGATACAAAAGTGCGATCAAGATGGCGACAACAGACTTCGAGTATGTCATTCGGCTTGCCAGTCATACAATCTAGCTTGTGGGGCATCGCTCGACTGCTCTGATCAGACCCTCTTCAATAGCGAGGAAGAAGGTGAAGGGCAGTGCACAGGCTCCGGCGAGATCAAGTTGTCGTGGTTTAATCGGCTGCGCAGTAACTTATTCGTAAGTAACAGCTCCTCGAAAGGAACATCTGTAAAATAGTTACTTGTAGTAGGGTCTTTTCCTTTTCCTTTTCCTCTTTCGATCTCATCGATGGGTTTGTAATTTTACCAGGGTCTTAACTTAGGGTAGAGTTGGCAATACAAAAGCCTTAGATTTAGGTTCAGTTGTGCTCAACCCAAAATGATTAAGGAAAAAATTGGGTTGAGAAGTTTCCAAGTTTTAGGCTTTCAAAGATGAAGGCTATTTGTAGAGAATTTGTAAGTGTAATGAAACCATGAGAAGAAAAAGAAAAAAAGCTAAAGAAAAAGTGAAGGTTTAAAAGCTTTGTCATGTGTAAACATAAACTGGCCAAAGGCCTTTGAGAGAGAAAAAAAGAAGCTTTCTTTCTCCTTATTTTAATATCTTCTTCCATTTTTTTTGTTAAAAACATTGTTGTGATTGTATTTTTTTTTTTTTATAACTTTCAATTTGTACTCTCTTCAAAGGTGAAAAATTATTTCAAAGGAACTCCATTTCATAATAAGATTGACAGTGTAATTGTGGCAATTCTATGGTAGGTGGTTAAGGCCATTTTTCAAAAAACTGTGATAGGTTGGTCTAATGGTTATAAATATTTTTAAAAACCAATAAATTATGAATTTAATTTTTGCTAAACATCTATTCCAAAATTATTTTATATAAATTTTCTCAACCATCAAATATTGTAAGATGATTCGAACACTTGCGAGTATAAGAATTATACAAGTCATTTTTTGGTGTAATTTTTGGGTACAGTTGAAGTTTACAGAGGTGATTCATGTCTTTGTTGGCCTTTTGGAGATTCCACTTCCCAACTATTTCTCTTTTCTAATGCATCAACTTTTTTTTTATTTTTCATTAAAATGACTTTGGAGCTTCCATTTCTTTCCTCTTTTTCTTTTCATTTTCTTCTCAATACAAGCAAATGAGTAATTATTGGTTCAACTACTACTTTTATCATGTTTGTTAATTATAATTACAACAATTTTTAAATCTATGTGTCATATTTTTGCTATATTTATAATTATTGGTTCAACTACTACTTTTATCATGTTTGTTAACTATAATTACAATAATTCTTAAATTTATGTGTCATATTTTTGCTATATTTATAATTATTGGTTCAACTACTACTTTTATGATATTTTATCTAGGCTAGATTTGCTCTACTACATAATAATAGAATAAATTTGACATGTCAACAAAAACATAGTCTGATTATACAAACTATGAATTTAAAGACTCATATAATAAGTTATGAGTTTGAATTTCAATCTCAAATGCTATTGGACTATAAAATAAAGAATTAGTTATTTGAATTAAATAAAAAATTGATAAATAATTATTAATCATTGATCTAAGAAGTTATCAATCAATTATAATCCATTTGTAAAAAACTAAATGACAAATTTACTCAAATCTCCTACTTTACAGCTTCTCAAAAAAAAATCTCCTACTTTACAAATATTTGCTTCTTAAATTACCAAGATCCTAAATGAAACAAACGAGAATTGAACAACGAATTTGAATAATATTTATAAGAATTCGAACGAAGTTAATTCCTATTTAACACTACAATATGACTCTAAAAGTCTAAATTCCATAAAAACAAAAGTAGAAAGAAATAAAAAAAGGAATATCAAGAAATAAGTTAAAATGGATCAACCCGACGGGCAAAAGTAAATAAAGTAGTCCGACCCGGCACACGTGCAAGTGCTCGAAGCGTCGTCGTAGGCGTAGCTGTACGCCGTCGGGCACGCGTTCTTAAACATCGCCGAGTACGGCGTCGGCGGGCATGTCTGCGGCGTCGAGTGGTCGTCGGTGCAGCAAAATTCCGGCGTATTGAAGGCGGCGCAGGCGCTCTTGCACGCCACAACGGACCCGGAATCACTCACCTGCAACTCCGACGGGCAGATTCCGTTCAAGTCCGCGACGCAGCCGGCGTACTGACAGTCGCCGGAGCCGCCGCTTGCCCGGACGCCAATGCCCACATTGTAGCCGTCGACGAGGCTAATGTCGTAGAAATCCATATCGCCACGAGTGGCGCCGACGGTGAACTCCGCAAGCGTGACCGGCGGCTCGCCGCCGCCGGTGCATTTAAGCACGCCGCCACAATCGCCGGTCTGACATTTTCCATTGCCGGAGTCATCAAACTGGCATCCGGTTCGTGCCCAGAACCGGCCGGACCATCCCGACGGCGCCGTCAGTTGCACCGACGCACTGGGAGGCAGAGGAAAACCGCCGTCGGCAAGAACCGCCGCACCATTGCCGGAGAGCGTTCCCGGCCATAGGGTGTATCTGCAATGATTCTGAAGCGTAAAAACAGTCGAAAAGGCCACATTTCCTGCAAATTACAAAAGCCCAATTCCAAAAAACCGAATTAACCAAAACCCATCACGAAATTAGAAAAAAAAAAAAACGATCTTGAATCACACCCAGTTGATAAAAACTGAACACAAGAAAAAAGAAGATTAACCCAGATGAATTAGGATTAAGAAAGAGCATTACCAAGAGAAAACACAAGGAATAGAAGAAAAACACACGACATGGAAGCCATTTCAATACAGAGAGAAAACAAGAATTCAGGGAATTGGATGGAAGAAAAACAGAGAAGAGGGATCTGTATTTATATTGGTTTTAGTGAAACAAAAAGATAATCCAAGCAATCTTTTCATGGGGATAAAGAAGAAGCCACGTGGAGTAAACATATTAAAAGAAAAATAAAAAAGAAAGAGAAAAAAAGAGTATGGTTTTGTGTTTGAGTTGAGGGCAGGGGCAATTAACAGAAATGGCTAGAAAATGGGGTTGGTGGAAAGTGGAGAAAATAAAGGGGAAACTGAGAGAATCGTGAATGGCGACATCCTCTGTTTCTCCGAACAATCAGCACACGACCCAAAAGCGGTTGCACACATAAGCATGTGCTGTGTTTCTTCCATGGTCTGGTTTTTTCGGTAACCTTACTCAAAATCCAATGCTGGTTTTCACTTTTAACAAACATTGGTGCGTGTGAATATCACAACTTTTCATCACTAATCTTCATATGTTTAGTTTCATCATTCTTTTGTCTTGCTTAGTTTAATTCAAACTTGTTCCCAACCATGTTTTGAACTTTAAATTGTCATAAGATGAGATTGGAGCAGGTTTTGGAGACGTTTGAGCCTCCATTTTAAGGATGAGTTATTATAATCCAACCCATGTCTAGATCACCGGTTATTAATGAGTTAGTACGTAGCCCCTAATCCCAATATTAATAATACTCCAGCCCATATATGTAATGATTATTTGCACCACAAATAAAGATTATTTTAAACGAGATGATGAATTCAATATAAAGTGACCACCTACCTAAGAATTAATTTATCGTGAATTTTTTTAACATCTAAATATTGTAGGGTTAAACGAAAATTCAGTGAAAATAGTCGTGCATACAATCTATTACATAGACGTTCACGGGATAAAAAAAAAAGTTATTCTAATCTTTCTTGTTATAATGATAATTCAACTATTGCCAAATAAGTTAAAATTTTAAAATGGGTCTTTCAAAATCCATTTGTAATAAGAGAAGTAGGTCACTTTATCTTATAAGTGGCTAGAAAGATTATCAACAAGATCATCGAGTGATGAAATAGGTAAGAAAAAAGATAGGCAAGAGAGAGAGAGATGTGCAGGTAATGATAGCCACATGCACCCTTTTGTTGTTAGTTTGTCTGTCCATTTATAGACCAAGAGACAGAATCTAGAGAAGCAAACAATTTCTACCCATCTTTTCTTTTGGGGACCATATACCGAAATTGTTAATGCTCAATATTTTCACAGAAAACTCAATTCCAATCTAAGCAAAAAATACACAAAACAATTTGAAAAGCTTCACCCCCCAAAAAATCATGTATCCTGAATGTTATTCACTGCTTTGTTTCTTGCGGATGAACATTGACATCAAAAAGCCTAAACCTTGCTCCGGTTGAACTTGGAGATATGTAACAGAAGCAAGATATGTACAAGATAAAGCTACATAAACTTTGCACCAAAATGAATAGAAAGTAAGGTGAGCAAATATGGCAGTCAAGGAAACCACCAGTATGAAGTTCATTGAGCACTTAAAGCTAGAAAGTGGTTCTTCTACTCTTGGCTCTGGGAATTGGCCATTGGCTGTGAAATTTGAAAGCAAGTGATCCTTGACCTTGAATTTATCCATTAACCAAGCAGAAGCACCTTCGTCGGATGCAGGTATCTCCTCGACGACGATGCGTCGAACATGAATGTGAACTTCTGAAGGACCAAGGCCGAAGACATTGTCCAAAAAGGTAGGGCACTGATGCTTGTAGGCAATAGTCACATCATAAACTGCATAAATAGGGTTAATTAGGGATAAAGGGATGCAAAACCAGGACAAGAAGTTGTGGTAATAAACATATAGATTCAGATTCTTTCTACTAATCATTTTTTAAACTATAGTTAAGAGATCATCACACATAGCATGCTTAGCTTCCAACCTATCTTGAGTGTGTAATATCTAATATAGCCATACACCATAGTAAATGTCGATCAGAGGGGTTGTTTGTTTAGCGATATTGACATTTTGTCATCCAACACAAACAAGAAAATCTCTTCCACGTAGACATTAAAAAAAGGTAAAGAGATCGGAATTTGCAGAAATGAACCTGCATCGAGGGAACCTCGCAAGGTTTGTAAGCAAGCACAAAATCCTCTTGCTTTCGGAAGCAGAACATTTTTCAGCACCGGAAATCCAACTTCGGCAGCATAAGCTTGACTCTTCTTGCATTTTGCCTCCCTGCACGAAACTTTCGGATGAGTTTCCAATTTGTCAAGTGGCAGACAGATTATAAAGAACACAAGTTTAAGATTTCAACTCGCAAAACTTGCTTCTAGATCAGCAATGAAGTATATCTATACCCTGTAATTACCAACCATACCATTAAGATTGAAAGGGGAATGGATGATTTCAACCAACACCAACGTTTCTTTCCTTGGTAAAAGAACGCACATAAACAAAATACAATCGGAACATAGCAGAAAAGGAATGGAAATTATACGTAAAGTCGGTTCCCTCAGGAAAAACAGCAAGCCACAAGGGATCTCGAGGATTTAAAAACGTTGAAAGCCTTCGAGACATAACAGGTTCATCAACTTCCCATTTCCTCTCAACGGGAATGAACTCCAAAACATGGAATCCCCAACCAAAAAGAGGAAGCTTCATCAAGCTGCTTTTAAGAATGTACTTGATGCAGCCTAGAGACCCCTTTCGCAACGCAATATCCCACAAATACATCCAGTCAACTTCAGTTCTATGGTTGGCAATTAGTAAAACACGTTCATTATGAGGAACATCATCCCCATAGAAAACAAGTTTAGTCCCATTTACGAGTTCAAATAGAAAAGGCCACAGAGCCAGCCAGAAGCCAAAAATAGTAGAAGTTGCCATCCTACTGTAATGGCGGCTGAAAAGCCGCAACGAAAGAGTGGAAACAGGCGCAAAATAGACTAAGAACATGAAGGCAGTGGATATAAACACCGCTAAACAAACAACCCCTCTGATCAGCCTAATGGGACTAAGAGATTTCTGTTTTTGCAGAGGAGGCGCAGAAACATGAACATCCATTCTTCCAATAACTGATTCAAGAATTCCCCTCCTAAAGATGGCTGCAAACAAATACATGTAGGTTTACATATTTATAGAGATTCGCAATTTCTTCATCAAATCTAACGAAATCGAAAAGAGTCTACACATGGGGAAAGTAAAAAAAGCAACCTAAATTCCATTTTGTGGAAACCCAAAAGGGGAATCGGCGAAAAAGAAGATACCCATTTCAGAAACAGGAACAATTCGTTGCTTAAGTTCAAATACAGATCTACTACTACAAGTAGGAAGAACAGGCGAATTTGAGAAGAGGGAGAATTACCTGAGAAACAAAAGAGTTGGGATGCAAGATTTGACTGCGAGCAGAAATGAAATTGGTCAAATTTTGTTGTGAAATTGAAATTGGGAGGGAGTGTTCCTCTTATCAAAAGTAATGGAACAGGAAAGCGCGAAAAGAAGATTATCGAAAGGAGAGAGAACTACCGAAGAAATCAGAAATGGGAAATCGTAACCAAGAAAATAAAAAGAAATGGAAAATCCAAATCCATATATATTTTTTGAATCCCCGAAATCCAGGTTTTTTTTTTTTTTTGAATACCGAAATCAAGATTTAATTCAATTGGTTTTGGTTAAAGAAAGGAAGGGAATGGGAGATTTGGCTTCTGCTAACAAGGCTTTAACCCGAAGTTTAACTCTAGTTAGATATTAGGTAACATCTGAATAATAATCAATAATAATAATAGGTATGGGGTTTTGGAAATAAATAAAAAATGGACTTTGTATTCAGTTTTATTTTTTCCATAAAAATACAGATTTATGTACATTGAAAAGGTTGACTTGGAGCAGGAATGAGCTTCAATAATTCAACCAAGATATCAAAATTTTGATTTTGAATTTTGAATTTTCAATCTTAAATCTTTTATATTTTTAAAAAATTGATTTGAATCAAAATGATTAATCATGACATTAGTGAGTAGTTAAGTTTTTATTTATTATTCTAAAAATTTATATATGTTAAGAGTATAAAATAAATTACACAAAAATACCAATTTTAGAATTTTATACAATATTTTTTAGGTTTACAATAATTAATGGTGGGGAATTTGAACTCAACCCATCAATCACTCAGTACTAAAATATTTTACATTTATTCTAATACATGAATTATACTCAAGTAAACAATAAATAAATTAGGAGATATACTTAAAATAATATATTTTTTAAATACTTTTAAATTATAATTTTTTTTTTTGAGAAATTGAAATATATAAATTGTTGATAAAGATTTTTTTTCTTTAAAATATTATTGATAAAAAGTAATAACCAATTCCCTAAATTTATGGAGTCCCCCCAAAACAATTGAAAAGAATAGTACTCAATTAGTTAATTACATCATGTATCAAATATAAATCACTCACGAATTTCGATTCCAAATATTTTTGCATCTAAAAAATAATTTTGACTTCACTCTAAAAATTATTAACTTAAAAAAAAAAACATTCCTTCACTTATTATTAATATTTTACCGTATATATATATACGAGTACTTATTTTACCGCGTACATAGAGTGAGAAAAACAAAAGTTGACTTAAAAATTGATAGAAAATCCTTGTATATATATTGAAAGGAAATGAAATGCCGACAAAATTCTATAAAGAAAAATAAAAAAAAGAAATGCCGAGAAAATTTAAAATCAATTCAACGATGCTTATATTAGGCAAAACCAATTGTACTTATGAGCATACCATTTAAGTAAAAATTAGACCAAACAATTGCTTTCTTTTATTGAGAGAGATTAAAGTAATTTCTTGATATTTTATTTTTGAATTCGGTATTTTCTTGATAAGCAGCATACGTCTTATTTCAATGAAAAGTATTTCAAATCCAAACAATTTTAATTAATTTCTAGTGCTTCTAAAAAAACACAAACTATTGATTTCATTATTCTTGTCATCAAATTGTTTAAAAGTAGTTAAAAAGGTGTAGCTAAAACTGTATTATAGGATGGACACTCGGTAACTTTAAAAAGGAAATTAAGTACAAAATAATACCGTGTTTTTCTAATTTAAAAAACTAAAGAAAATAAAAACCACCAAGTTGAAATAAAGTGGGTGGAGATGGAGGTTGATTTGTTTTATAGATGGAGCTGACAAACCACCGACAATAAAGAGGCATCGTACAATGATATTTCCAGATTTACCCTTCCCACAAGCAGTAGATCACAAACAAGTAGGGACAGTTTCGAAATTCTGATGCCGATCCGGGTCCGGGGGTATGTTTGTCTTTAACTTTCTTTTCTTCCTTCAGAATAACAATAAATGTTCTAATATTATAATACATGTATATAATAAAATAACACCATGTCTCAACTTTAAATTTATATTGTTTAATACTATAATCACAAATTTAATTTTGAAAGTTAATATTTGATGCATATATTATTTTTGAGTAATAATGTCTTTTGTCTAATGTTTGTTGGTTTTTCTTCTCCCAATTTATACTCAATAATAATAATAATAATGTCATAACTTCAAATCGATCCCATTTAATTATTATAAATTTGAAAAAAAAAATTTCAAATTTATTCTATGATATATATATATATATATATATATATATATATATATCTTTTAATAATTTTCTATTTTAATTTTTAAATTTTTGTCAATATAAGAACAAAAATAGTAC
>JBBMKA010000015.1:10634288-10645810 GCA_037833695.1 Sechiopsis laciniata
ATATTTTAATATTGATGTTAGCCGAAATTAATAGATAAGTTTGATGAAATTTAATATAGAATTTGAAAAAAAAAAAATACAAATTTGAAGTGGGATTAAAGAATGGTTGAAGGGAGGTTAATAGTGGTTGTTTACTACAAAAAACAAACGAGTGGTTATTGAGGAGTGGTTATTGACCACTCCTCATGTCCAAAGCCCAAACATACCCTATCAATTTTACTTTATTGAAATATATCAATTTTATGGTTATAAATTTAAATTGAATTATAAGTTTTGCAAGGATTTATTATTTTTTTATTTTATTCTAATGAAAAATGTAGGTAATATGATTCATAATTGGACCTTTCAAAATAATTTTCCTCCTATTGTATGAACAGACTTAGTTTATGATTAATAAGAGCATTGAGAGGTCACTTTAGTTTATGATTTTGGTGTTGGAATATTTTTGTGAAACCCCATTTGAAAGCAAAAGCTACTCACCACCGTCCAGTCCCCATCCTTTCTCATTCTCACCTTACACATTAAAACCCTCATTTTACCTTTCCTTCTTTTCCCACGCCCCTCTCCCCGCCGGCCGCCATGCTCCGACCACCACCGCCCTCCCTCCTCTTCCTCATTTCTCTCATCGCCGCCGCCAACGCCGCTGCTACATTCAAGGAGGCCCCCCAATTCTACAACTCCCCCGACTGCCCCTCCCTCATCTCCGGCGGCGACGACGGGGCTCCTCTCTGCTCCGACGACGCCGTCCACGTGGCCATGACATTGGACACCGCTTACATCCGTGGCTCCATGGCGGCGATCCTCTCCGTTCTCCAACATTCCTCCTGCCCCCAAAACGTAATGTTCCATTTCGTCTCCTCCGCCTCTGCAAACGCGTCCGCTCTACGCTCCACCATTTCCACCTCCTTCCCCTACCTGAAATTCCAAATCTACCTCTTCGACGACGGCGCCGTGTCCGGTTTAATCTCCACCTCCATCCGCTCCGCCCTCGATTGCCCATTGAACTACGCCCGCTCCTACCTGGCCGACCTCCTCCCCCTCTGCCTCCGCCGCGTCGTCTACCTCGATTCCGATCTGATCCTTGTCGACGACATTGCCAATCTCGCGAATACCCCTCTCAACGACGCCGTCCTCGCCGCTCCGGAGTACTGCAACGCCAATTTCACCTCCTATTTCACTCCCACTTTCTGGTCCAATCCCTCTCTGTCTCTCACCTTTGCAAATCGTAAGCCCTGTTACTTCAACACCGGCGTTATGGTTATCGATCTTGCCCGGTGGCGACTCGGAGACTTCACAACCAAAATTGAAGAGTGGATGGACCTTCGGAAGAGGATCAGGATCTATGACCTCGGATCTCTGCCGCCGTTCATGCTTGTTTTCGCAGGAAACATTGTCCCCGTCGACCATCGCTGGAACCAGCATGGCCTCGGAGGGGATAATTTCCGGGGACTGTGCCGGGATCTGCACCCCGGTCCGGTCAGTCTCTTGCATTGGAGCGGAAAGGGGAAGCCCTGGGCCCGGCTCGACGCGAACCGGCCATGTCCCTTGGATGCCTTGTGGGTTCCTTATGATCTGTTGCAGAATCCATTTTCGTTGGATTCTTGATTGGTTGAAGCTTCTTGTGAAAACGGTTCGGTTTTTTGGATTGTAGAGGAAGAGGTATGATTGGCCGGAAACATAGCAATGATGAATTTTTAAAAAGGGAAATTATTAAGGAAAAATAAAGGTTAAACAGAACAAATTCATATCTTGTGATTGCTATTGTATGATCATTTTTTATGTATGTATTTGAAAGTTTGTATAGCATAGATTTTGATATAAACACTTTCTTATGAATTTTTTAAATAGTAATTTGGCTTCTTTCACGAAAAAGATTCCATTTCATTTTATTCTTTTGAATTCAAGTTATCTGGTTGCCTATGTAATTTATAACCGATCATTTATAAAGGTTGGATTGAGTTGATTTATGCTCGAATTTTAAATTATATATGTGTATGTCTGTGTTTTACTTTAAAGAGTAACAATGGATCCTTATAATTTTGAATTTTAAATTTTTAAAATTTATTTAATCAAATTGTTATTACCATATTTTAAAGGCTAATAATATGTTAAATCTCATTAATCTTTTTTTACATAAAAAAGTTACATTAATTTTTTTATTTTCGTGAATTATAAAAAAATTCTTACAATTTTATATCTAGGCTATAAGAAACAAAACTTTAATATATTCATAAGAAAAGCTATCGATAAAGTCTCCAATGAGCAGCATTGGTTGAGGCTATAGATTCGAAGACATACTTTTTTAGAGATTCCTCAAACTAAAATACCTTTCGATATATCTAAATACCACGTCCTAGGGTTGGACCGCTGATGCTCCGGGTATAGAGGAATAGAAATCGAATTTTTTGATTTTAAAAAAAAAATATTGATTAAAGATTTCTTTCTCTTTTTTTGGACATTTTTAAGGCTAATGATATTTTGGAAACTTTTTTTTTTTAGGATTAAGAGTGTATTTGAAACAAAACTTTAACAGTTTTGATCTAAAATTAAACGTCAAAGGTATATTTAAAATGATTTTTAAATTTTATAAATATTTTTGAAACTTTTGACACAACCTCTTCAGAGGTGTATTTGATAATTTAGGGGAAAAAAAACACAAATGTTCCCCGAAGAAGAAAAAAATAACTAAACAATTTCAAATCATTTTAGAGGATTGGTGAGAAATCAAGCTAATTTTTAAAAATTAAAATTTAAAAATGAATAATCAAATAGTTTTAAAATCTAAAGAACTTTTGATGACCATTTTTATTTTATTCATTTATAAATAAGTAGAATTGGTGTTTCAAAAAATTAAAAAAATAAAATAAAGTAGACTTGGTTGTTCTATTTTTCAAGTAGAAGTAAATCTCAGAAACAAAATTACTATTTTATGCTTTTTTGTTTTTCTCTTTAAAATATTTTTCTAAAATATTTTTCATTGTTTTTTTCTCTCTCAAACTTTCATCTTTATGCAATTTTTGTTTCACTCTCTAAAATTTTCTTCTACATGACTTTATATAAATCTTTTCAAAACATTTATCTTAAATACCTTTTTCATTTCTCTTTCTATTCTAACACCTCCATTTTATTTTATTTTATTTACCCAATCTATCACCTCCCCATTTCTCTTTATGGATTTAGTTTTATGAACTTTTCTGGTTGTCAGTTTTTTTTTTTTTTTTTGTGCATCTCAGCTAACTAAATGTATGCCAACGACCAAGTACTCATCCTCTTCTAATTGTCAATAAACTAAAGAGGAAAAAAAAAGGTTTTTATTGACTTATTGTGCGTGAAATGGACGCAAGAAGAACATATAAATCCATCCATTAGCTTACAAACAATTAGAGACAAATTTTGAAAAATGTTTAAAATTTTGTTTCACAGGTTATCTTCAATTGTATTCTTCTAATCCCTCTGTTGTTTCCCCTTAAATACCTTTCGTTTAATCTTCAAACAAACACAACTTATCAACAAAACAATGAATCCAATTTCCTCAATCTTCTTTCTACTCATTTCTTCACTCATCAATGCTCATCAAAATTACACGCCGCATAGCTGCTGCGACGGCAACAAGGACCAGAATAGACTCTACTCCTGCAACGGCAGAGCAAGGTCCAGCCGTGCCTTCCTCATCTTCAAATCCAGACTGTCGTATGATTCGGTTCCTTCCATTTCCAATCTCACCTCCTCAAACACAGTTGAAATCGCCATGGCAAACAATGTCACATCTTCTCTTTTTTCTGGCCAGACACGCCCGTCGTTGTTCCGGTTAACTGTTCTTGCGCAGGCCGATTCTGCCAGGCCAATGCTTCCTTCGTCCTGGCACTCTCACAAACCTATTTCACTGTCTCCACTGAGATTTACCTGGGCTCTGCAACCTGCCAGGCTCTTAAATTCGCTAATATGTTCCATGAATTGGATCTCCGGCCTGGTGTACCGCTTCACGTGCTGCTTAGATGCGCCTGTACGACGACGAACCAGGTCTGAAATAAAATATTTGGTTGGCAATTGCCAACTGATTGGCCTGAAAAAGGGTTGTCGAGATGACACAATTATGTCGATACTGCTAAAGGAGCTGGTTTCTTCCTGGCAGTCAATTGTTGTCTTTGCAGTTTTTCTCATTCGCAAAACCAGGGGGGGGGGGGGGGGAGGCGGGGGGGCGCTGACATACGAATCGAAATCGCAAGCATGGAGCAAGCTGTGAAAGTGTTTGATTTCGAAGAGATAATGAAGGCTACAAGAAGATTCAGTCTAAAGAACAGAGTTAATGGTCTGTGCTTAGAGGAACATTTTGGAAAGAAAATGAAACTGGCAGTGAAAAGAACCAGAATGGATGCAATTAAAAAAGTTAACATGCTGAAGAAAAAATCTACCATTTCAATCTGGTGAAGCTTGAGGGTGTTTGTAAAAACCATATGGCTGTTTTTACCTTCTTTTCGAGTTCATGGAAAACGGGTTACTGAGGGAATGGCTCCACAGAAGCAGCAGAAAAGAGAGATGGAGCTCGAGGAAGAAGATTCAGATTGCTCTTGACATTGCTAATGGGCTTCACTATCTTCACAGAGCCTGCCTATGTCCATAACAACATCAACAGCAGCAATATTCTTCTCAACAGCAATTTAAGAGCCAATGTTTCAAACTTAAGTCAGGCTAGAGTAACAGAGAGAGACACAGCAGCCTCTGTTTTGACTACAAATCTTGTGGGAGCTAAGAGCTACATGGCTCCAGAGTACAGGGAGGCAGGGTTTGTGACTCCAAAGGTTGATATCTATGCTTTTGGAGTGGTGGTTTTGGTGCTTGTCACTGGAAAAGAGGATGTTTTTAGGGAAGGAGGAAGAGAGGTACTTCTTTCTGCAACAATGATTTTCCCACTAAATTAAAGAAACAGGGAAGATGGAGTTTGCTTTACAGATAGTTAAGCTAAGTACAGCCTGCTTGAACCAAAAACCAGAACGGCGACCAAGTATGGGGGAGATAGTGTCGAACGACTCGAATCTGTTAAAGATTCAGGTTCATTTACAGAAGCTACAACCGTCACCATTGTCCTAAGGTGAGGGCCATCAGTTTGAAGGAAGAACTGAGGCAGAGACAAATGTGGGATTATAAGCATTCAAATAAATGAATCTAATTAACTTAATCTGCACAAAGTGAATCCTTCTATGAATTTGGCCTTAGCTGCAAATATGGAAGGCCAAGAAAAGAAATGAAAAAAGAAATTTAAAGAATCGATATCAATTAAGGGTACAGATCTCCAGTTTCAATAAGGAAAGGTCCCTGTCATTTGAATATGATCGAGGGTACTTCGAAGACCATATTTATCCACAGCCATCTGCGCAGCCCTAAATCCATCACCATACACTGGGGACATGTCTGACTCTATCTGGTGTTTAAAAAACTCCCCAAGTTTTCTCTCAAACTTAGACATCGTTTTTCTTCTTGATGATGTCGCCGGAGCAGCGGAGTATGATGTCGAGGCGACGTCGTTGTAGTCTTGGAAAGACATGAGCTCAGTACTTAACCACATGTGTGCTAGAACTTGACAGATACCTTCTTCAACGTCTTGACTGAGAGTTCGAAAACCTTTAAAACCATGGCATGAGTGTCAAAATATCAAACATTATAGTGATGTACTGTATTAATATGTCATTGCCAGAGAAATTTATCATCTAATTCAACTGAAAAATACGGTGCGAAGTGAAACACACCTTTAAGTCGCAGCCATGCATGCATCATCTCATGAGCCAAAATAGACCCAGTTAATAACCTGTGCATGCCAAAATCCTGATTAGAAAAGATAGACAAGAACTAATACTACCATTTTGTTGGAGTATTTCGGATCCTGCTCTAAACTACCAGAGACAGACAACAGTAGTCAAAATACTCATTTTTCAGAGATTCTCCTCAAGAATTTTAATAATTCCATTGAAATACGGATAGATATATTAATATAACATGCTCAAAGGCTGTTGGATTAGAATGAGGATGAAGGGCAGTGAGGATAACAATAGCCTTAAACATTGCAAGTAACGTGGCTACTGAATGCCCTATGATAAAAATAAGCAAATTAGCAAACTGGTATGGAGATTGCATACCGAGGAAGACCAAACAGGATGAGAATTGCAGTGACCTCACAATGGCGGGTTAGTTTGTAGGGCTCCGACATCGTGCTCGTTACTCGATTCCCCCTTTCGTATCTAGGTCGCCTTAAAACCTGTAAGTTTTTTTTAGATGAGTTAAAGCTCTGGATTTTGTTTTGTAAGGGGCTTTGATCGAACGGCTTGACTCAACCAAAAAAAGGGAAAGGTGCCGAGGAGCAGAAATTCTTACGGTGCTAATGGTTTGTTCCTCTGATAGACATAGTCCTCTAGTCTCGGGGATATGATAATGGCCCTGATAAAGACGAGAAAAAACAACACAGATACACAATACTTGCTTAAGGACTACTATGCAATTACAAACTTATTTAAGAGTTAAGAGTAAAGGCAAAAAAAGACAACATCAAACATTATAGCCGCGAAAGGGTTGTTTAGTTACATGTTTTTCTCCTTCTCTTGCTTCATTCAGTGCTTGCCTTTCAACCAAAAGCAATGGAACTTCCTGCTCTACTTTCATATTCAAACCATCATAAAATTCTTGTATCTCGCAATAAAGAGGTTGGCATTCTTTCGTGTCCATGATTGTAGAGTTGAGACACTCAAGGCAAAGCTTTCGACCATCATGAAGTGGAATATACTTAATCTCTTGTGGCTGGTAAATACAAAACATCTAACACTTGGTCAAGAAAACATGGAAACCAAGATTTTCTTGAAGAGCATATAGAGAGATGCCACTGACCTCCATTCGTTCACAGCTGCAACATCGGGGAGTGCCGTCATATTCATGAGACGGACAATATTTCTGGACCCAAAAAGGGTGTGCCCTATATTCAATAAGACCAGCAGGGTTTGTTGGAATCTGTTCATGAGATACATATCCCAAATCCCAACACCAATTGACTGTAAGTAGATATTTGAAGAGAAAATATCTCCTGCATATGTTGATGTCATTTATAGAAACAACATCACAAGTTAAAGTAAACAACATATTTTTTCCTTTTTCGTGCATTGACAATATAAATCTCTCCAAATTTGACTAAAATACACATTCATCAAAATGTAGAATGTTCACACTTTTCATGAACAGCCTCATGAAATCAATTTGTTATGAACTCAACAGATCAAGTAAAAGTTAGTGCTTATGGTGGAAAAAGTACTTACGAAGTGCTTGCAAACATCACATTTTGGGTGATAGCTCTCCTTGTAGCAAGATTTATGGTAGGGAAAATTCCCAGAAGTAGAAAACTATAAGGGTCATGTCAGTTAGAGCCAAGAAAAATAACCCTGGAATGCTTTAGAAAATACTTTTCACCTCATAGTCTGAAATTGGAAGGTTGCAAGCGCGACAACGAAAGCATTCTGGATGCCACAACGCATTGAGGCAGTTCAGGTAACGTCCATAGCCAATCTCATTATAGCAGCCAGCACATATCCTGACAGGAATCAAGACTTATTAAAATATATGTCATCTTTAATTTATTCATTAAACAGTTCAAAGAAAAGAAAATGTTCACATTGCAAAATAGTTTCAGGTTTTTGTTGTCTTAGCAAGTAAATGGTTTTAAAAGCATAAATGGTTCACATAAGAACAAATGCAAGCAAAGATAGAGCTTCTTACAAGGGTGCACATAGAGGTTTCAGCATGTAATTTAATGCAGTCTGTTACATGAAAAAAAGTACCTGGAACCAAGTTGATATTGTGGTATATACGGTTGATACATATTTCCATTTGTATATTGTGGAGGAGGCTCAAGATTGAGGCTTTCTTGTACTGCTTTGGCAAGCAGTTCATCTTCATCTTCATCCAATTGATAATGACGATCTATCAAGAGTTTCAATAACTTTGAAGTATGAGTTCATACACATAACAAATAATTTGGGAGCACAAACCAAACATCTATTTTCAAAGATATGAACCCTTGACATGTTTTTGTCATTTGACAGCAATACTCAAAAACACATCATAGTGTATCATAATATTTCAGATGTCTATTCAGAAATAATTGTAATACAAATAGTCTAGAAAAACAACCTAGGACATGTGCACCACTAAAAGTATTAGACCCCCATGAACTGCATCCAATTATCTGGTAAATTATACTTATCAAAAAATGAACAGATCTTGCATTGCATCCTACATTGTCTGCTATTCAGCAATAATTATAATACAAGTATTCAGCCCACATGTGCTGAATTATATATTATCTGGTAATTGTCTTGGAAACAAGTAAATTTAAGAAATAGTTTACAATCATCACAATTAAACAAATTTCTCTGTATAGTTCCATGAGAACATGGTAAAGGCCAACAACTGGGATGAATTAGGAACATGATCAATTGTTTCTGTTAAAATATAAGATGGAAGTTGGGAAAGGCAATCGGAGCAAGATTTGACAGCCACTACACTCACCAATCACATTATTTGCTTTCTGACTTTCTTCTGCAAGAGAAATTGCTATTGCTCTATCAATGTCGTCATTCTCGGTCTCTGAACATAAACCCTGTTTTTAAAATTAAGCATGACAAAATGGTGAAGCTATAAGATAAAAGATTTAAAGCAACTTAGAAATTTCAATATTAAATGATAAGGTTTTACAGATTAGTTGTTAAACAACCACTTGTTGTTCTATTAATGTGGAAACTAAAAGTAGAAACAAAAAGGCGATTATTGCAAGTAGTGTTCGCATCACCTCTGAAGTTGAGGGCGGATGAGAATTCGGATCCTCCTCCTCCTCCTCCTCCTCCTCCTCTGATTGGTAATTCCTTTCAGTTATTTTATGGCCGGATCCAACTTTTAAAATTTTGCTCAGCCAACCCATGGTCTTAGTCTTATCTGCCCATAATCAATAAAAATATTTACAGCCAATAAAATGATGAAAAGGAAGAACCTAAATACAGTCATAGTTCATTCAATACATCCCTCAAACTGAAAGTTTCAGGTTTCCAACAGTCCTCAAGAGATTGAATATAAGCAATTGGTTTAATTAATATATACCAACACTCTTATACATAGTTAAATATTAGTGTATGCTTCAAGGGAGGAAGCAAAATACACAAAATACATAGTTAAATATTAAGTACTTTCTAAACCTTAAACAACATAAGGTAATAAAGATTAATGTCAAACATGCTTGAAGAACTTTAGAAACAAGACCTAATTGAAAGGAAACAGCAATGACCCAAACAAACAGAATCCTTCAATCGTCTAAACAATTTCCTCAGTTGAAGAAACATCCAATCTTGAACACCCCAATCAATGCAACCATTTAAACAAATACGTAATTCAAACAAGAACAACATATGGTTAATTCATTTGCCCCAGAATAACTCTCCAGAAAATAAAAAGTTCTGAAAATCTAAATACAATCCATAAACATCCCTAAAAACAACTGCAAACAGAGAGACTCTTCCAGCTCAAATACATCTCAAATTCAAATTTCCAATCAACAGTTTCAGATGAACGTAAAAGGAAGAGAATAAAACAGTGGGTTCAGCAACTCACCTCCAGAAATCAATCAAGAACCTGCAGAAATGGTGGAAGCAGCAGAGACCCAGATAAGAAAAAGATCCCAATTCGCTAAAAGAAAGCCAGAATCACGCCGTAATCACAGAAGCAAATCTTTGATAACTTCCCCCCTCTATCCAGGAATGAGAAACAACGGGGAAAAGAACAACAATATAATTGTTCAATTCAAGTAGTCTCCTAAATAAAAAGAAGCCAAGAAAGAAAAGTAGGAGGTTTTTCCTTCACATTCATACATCAGGCAAATATAATAATACACGCAAAGACCGGTCGATTTCTGAGGAATTCAAAGTCAAAGAAGAGGATGTAAGCGTACAATAATCCAAACCCATCATGGAATGAGGAAGAAACATCAAACCCAGTTGGGGAAATCAAAGCATTTCAATAAACCCCAAAAGGGTTCTAAGAGAGGAAAGCGCAAAGGAAGAAATGGACAACAAAAAGATGAACAAAAGAGAGAAAACAAAGGGGAAAATCGCTAATGTATGATAGTTTAGTCCTATAATGGCGCTTATGCTTATAATTACGAGAAGAAAAAGGGGAGAAAGAAAGAGCAAATGGAAGAAGATGTAAAGGGAAAGTAGGAAAGTGGGCAGGTGGTGAACTGAAAAGATGGATTGATTTTGATTTCTTCCAACAATTACAACAGAACGAAAATGCTATACAACAATTTTTAGAAGGATTTTAAAAGGGGAAACGGAACCAAGAGAAAGAAGGTAAAAAGTTGAAAGATTCAACAAAAAATGTAGTTGATAAGAGATTCTTAGCGCACTGCCGAGGTTTTAGCATGTATATTAAAAAAAATAATAATAATTCTCTCCGAATCACAATTCTAAAAGTTATTCATATGTGGCAAAAATGTTATACGAGACTTGTGAAATGACTAAAATACCCACGATTTTGTCTCTGCCCTAATTCACATTCAGATTACACAATTTCTTCCCAACGATTTCTCTCTACCCATCACTCGTAGCCTCTCCGACTTCTTCCCCCACGATTTTTTCTCTGTCCTCACTCGTACCTCTACAACCACCCACTCTCAATCCACTCCGACCGCTCTTCAAACTCCGGCGAATCCAACTTCTCCGATTGCTTCTCCTGAAACTCCACGGTGAATCTGCACTACGTCAATCCACTCCGACTGTCTCCTAAAACTCTCCACGACGGAAAAATCACAAGAATCGCAAGAAATACCTTACTGAAGTTGTTGCAAAGAAAAATCGCAAGAATCTCCAACTTGTTTGCAGCGGTAAGAGCATAACTGATAAATAGTGAAAGAATTTAGGGGGTTTAGCAAGAAAAATCGCAAAATGATCATGTTTTTACTTAAACATTACCGATTTATCATTTCATATGGATTGATCTTGTTTTCTTACTTCGACTCTACCGATTGCATGTTGATACTAAACTTAAACTTTGCCATATTGAAGTTGGAATTTGAATTTGAAGTTGTAGAAATTGTTAGACACTAATAGTGAAATTGTATTAATCAAATTAACTGATAAAAGATACTGATAGAAGATACTTTAGTGATCTGTTATCAATCAATTTAACTGATAGAAGATATTTTAGTGACCTAATATCAATCAATAAGATACTTCAGTGTCTGTTATATGTTTATTGTTTTGGTTTATTACTATCTTTCAAATATCAGTTTAATTGATAGAAGATACTTGAGTGTTTGTTAACTGATAGAACTATCTTTGTTATTTGAATATTACTATCGGTAGTGTTAGTGACTAACTTTAATAATGTTTAACAGATGGCAAAAAGAAGTTTAGCTAAGGCAGGGACATTGTCTTCAAAGAAAATGAAACACACTGAAGTAAGCAATAAATAACTGTGATAGTTTGTGTGATAGTTTG
>JBBMKA010000015.1:10650904-10665158 GCA_037833695.1 Sechiopsis laciniata
AACTTGCCTGCGTTTCAATTATGCCCTGAACCACGCATTCCATTGCAGCCTATGTGTTTCTTTTTGCAATTGATGGGTATATAAATTCGTCTTCAACCGAAGCTTCAAATTCCCAGCTGCATCGCCACTGAACCAGAAACTTCAACCCCCGAATTGTGGAGGGTTTCTTCAAACTTCTCGCAAATGGAGCAATTTCACGCCTGATCTGTTCGTTGAGGATTCGGCCCAAAACTACTTTGGGCTTTATGGCCCAAACTCTGCTAGTTCGGCCCATATTATGCCACCTACTCACCAAGTAGTTCTCATTTCAAGTTTTGTTCCAAACAGACAATTAACGGCGTTTGTAAAAGAATCGTTTTACATTTGATTTCATTAATTTATGAATGATTTTTAATTCTCTCTTTGTAATTTCTTTTATAATTATTCTTTATTATAGTTTTTACATTTGTTTTTTTATGAGCAAAAAGTTATTGAATATCAACTCTAACTTACTGGTATTTTTCAATTTGATTGTAATTTGTATGGGTAAGATTCAGCTGAGTATTAGTTAGATCTAAGTAGCTCAACGTAAACAATCAAAATCCATTAAAATAAAATAATGCAATCCCAATAGTTGGAAACTAAGGTTAAGGTTGAAAGGCTCAAAGTTGGAAGCCCAATGGAAGGAGGAGTTAAGGCAACCAATCGCCGACCCCAAGTAGTGTTCACTACCAAACTTCCTTTCGTAGTAATAGGAGTGTCATCCATAATTTATTTTTTACTAAAATCATTTTGGTAACTAAATTATTTAAACCAATTCAACATATTAATCCATCTCACAAACTAACATATTTTTCAACTTTCAAGATGGGAACAAATCCAACCAATCTATTTAGGTTTTCCAATTCCCTTAAACCACAATCATACTTTTTTTCACCTTTAAACACTTGCAAGGATGATTATAGTTAATAACTTTTTGGTTTATTTGATTAAATTGTATTTGTGGCATGTTTTCAAGTTCCCTAAAACAACATTTTAGTATATATATATATATATATATATATATTCATCTTTGAAGAGTTGTGATTACTATGCTTATTTATAGTTATTGAATTATATTTTTTTTAAGTTTATTTGATTAAATTGTTATAACAACATTTCAAACTTTAATAACATGGTTATTTTTATTAATTTTCATGGATGAAAAATTTACAAAGAGAGAATAAATAATAATTCTTATCAAGTAGTTAAAATGAGAGTAGTTCAATTGACGTCTTGTAATAACGACTTTGAGATTAGAGGTTTGATTCCCCTAATCTACATACTGTTAAAATCTAATAATTCAATTTCAAAATTAAAATATAGATTTTTATTATACATTTTAAATAGAACTTAATTTTAGTGAGAACATCATATGAATACAAGAATTATATATATATATATATTCTTTTTTTAAAAATACAATTATATTATAAATATTTAAGGGGATGACACGCTTAAATTATATAAGTTTTTCTTTTAAAAAATCAATAGATATAGTCTTAATAACGCAAACAAAACATATTTTATGCAATAATTGAAACATATATCATAAAAAATAAATTAGAATATGAAGTATAGAATGGGTTAATAGCGCAATGATTTTGTTTGGTTGTAAACCAATTCAATACTAGAGTCACAGGTTCGATCCCGAAAAACGGTATTTGTCCCCCTTTCTTGATATGTACTCAAAAAAAAAAAAAGAATATGAAGTAGAAATATCCTCTTGATTACCAAGATATATCATAACATTGAACTATTTTTGTTTTATTGACAAAAACTTCAAGATTTAAAGTCCTAAACATGCAATTTCATGTGGCTTTTAAGAATTAGTTAAAGAAATGAACTATGATATTGAATACATTTGATACAAATATGGATTGTAATATTATAATTCAATATAAACATAAAAAATAGATAATGTTTTTTTTTTTTAAGTGTTGGGGAAGGGGGATTACAAATACCAATTGTAGGGATCGAACCCGTGACGTGGAGTGAAAATGGATTAATACCAAACCAAATAACCAATCGTGTCACTGACCAAAAAAATAAATAATGTTAAATAGTTATATAAAGAGATAAAACATTGATTTCTTTGTTTTCTTAAGTATTAGAATATATTAACGTACTTTCCACGTGTAAAAACTAATTTAGAAATTTATTTTTTAAACATTTTTATTGTAATAACAATCTAATTAATTTGGAAAGATTTTAAGTAGGTAAAAAGGTTTCAAATTAATTAACATGGTTTAAAAATATAAAAAAAATTGAATTAATATTCCATTTTTATTGTGGAATCATTCACGTTATTGATCTTTACCATTAACTTTCTTTTTAATATCTAATAACACAAATTTATAAAATTGGATAAAAGAATATGTTATGCTATTTGCTAAGGGTGTATAGTATCGCCATTGAAAATTAAAATAAAATGAAATTAAACTACTCTAATTATAAATAGTAGGAAAAAAAAAAAGACTTAGAATCAATTTGATTGAAAAAATGATATTTGTTACATACTTTGCATAATCTAAAAATAAGGTGCAATTGGGTAGAAAATTTTATCTTTGATCTTATTTAAACAAATAAATAATTTGGTCATATAACTATGCTAATATTGGGAGTCTCCAACTTTTTTTTTTGACGTAAAAGGAAAAGTAACAATTATATTTAATTCTATAATTTTACAAATACAAATGTAACAACACAAAATAAATCTTCTTCTTCAAAAAAAAAGAAAAAAACAACAACAACAACACAAAATAAATAATCTAAAAATTGAAATATATCTTGGTTCATTCAATTAATCATATACAACAAATATAGGTGAAAGATTTGAATTTTTAATCTTACATAAACAAATAATATTTTGCCATGGAGCTATGGTAATAGTAAGAGTTTTCAACCTTTAATTTAGTTCGTCTTACCTATTTGACACAAAAGACAAACAACAATTATATTTAGTTCTATGATTTTGAAAATACAATCCAATATAACAACATAATTTAAAGTCTTCTAAAAAAACACAATTCACAAATCTAAAGATCGAGACATACCTAATTTACTTTGATTCGTTCAATTTATCACACTTTGCTTAATTTAAATTAGTTTTTACACGTGCAAGGCACGTTAATATATTTTAGTATTTTTTAAAGGTTATAAATCTCTTATCATCATACTTTCCATTCTACCTACAATTTGAAAATAATATAATTATAAGTAGATGGAAAAGAATTGAATTCATAAAACACCATTATAAATTTTTTTACTTGACACTATGAAGATGGATACATTTACCTCAAATAGATGGATCAATATAGATTTATGTGATTTGCCCCAAAGAACACAATAACCTTTATCTATGTCTCTTATTTAGGGTTTAGATTAACAATGCATGTTTCTATTTATAGGATTGGAAAATCCAATTTATTATGGTTGTTATGAAATTTGAAGTTATGAAATTTAAGAAGATAATATTCATTCAATATAATTACGTGGACATATGAAAATAAATGAATATTTACACGAATTAAGATATAATATTTACCCGTGTGAATATTTTATCGACGTTATGAAATTTAAGAAGATAATATTCATTGAATATAATTACGTGAACATGTGAAAATAAATAAATATTTATACAAATTAAAATATAATATTTACATGTGTGAATATTTTATCGATGTTATTAGAATATAGTTGATTGTATTATTTTAATTAGAATATAAAATGTCAAATACATGTTTAGGGGCAAAAAAACTCAAAAGAGAGAATGACTTAATGTGTAAATATGTAATGTGGCTTAGGGGCAAAATCATCCAAAAATGATTCTCCTCCTAAGCCACACTTTAAGGTATATTATATATATAAAGGTATTAAGATAAGATAAGTTGGGGGAGGAGGTTACAAACCCTACAAAGAAAGTATTACTCCTCTTAAATAAATGAGAATAAAAAATTACTACCAAATAATAAAACCATTTGGTCACCGTTCCATTCGGTAAAACATTAATTCCTATAAATTTGCATATAATAATTTTAGCATAATAAAATTATAAGAAGAGCCTTTGAACAATTGAGATGAATAATACAAAAGATGAATGAAAGTATTGAATTATTAACAAGATGAATTCAAAAGGTAGTGTACCTAACTAATACAAGTTTGGATAGCATATTCTAAAAAATACTTTTGATGAATTTTTGGTAAATCTAGATAAGGACAACTCAAAAAATGAATATAAAAGAACTCCAAATTTTTAGCCAGCAATAAAATTAAGGTACCTAACTAAATACTTTAAAAATATGATCTATCAAGTAACCAATTAATAGTAAAAAGAAAAAATTGCCACCAACCTTTTCAATAAAAATACGTGAAATTTAACCAAAGTTTAAAAACTAAAACACATATTTGGACTTTATTATTATTATTATTATTATTATTATTATTATTATTATTATTATTTTGATTTTAAAAACATAAACAACAAATAAGAGCATGAATGGTTATTATTATTATTATTATTATTTTCTGAATATAAGTTATGGAAGGGAGACCGCAAACTCTACAAAGTATTACTATTCTCAAATAAATGAGAGTAAAATACTGATTTTCAGAATCAAAACCTATAATCTCGATGTAAAATTGAATTTCTACCAAACAATTAAACTATCAAACCACTGAATAGTAACAAGAGAAAATTGCCATAACCCTTTCAATAAAAATTGGTGAAATTTAACCAAAGTTTAAAAATTAAAACACATATTTAGACTTTAGTTTTTTATTTTTTATTTATTTATTTTTGTTTAATTTGTAAAAATATAAACAAGAAATAAGTGATATGATTTTTTTTTTTCTTTTTGAGTCCAAGTTGGAGGAAGAAACTATAGGAATCGAATTCTAATCATAATGTTGAACTCGATTTCTACAAAATAATTAAACTATCAACCCACTAAACAAAATTGCCACCAATCTTTTCGATAAAAATTAATTCAAACATAAAAAAGAAATAAGAGACATTAAAAGTTTTTTTTTTTTTTTTGTTAAAAAGACAAATCGAGGGAGGGACATGAAGGTTATGGAGCTCATGTATTTTATACATAAGTTTTTTTTCTTTTTTATTTAATTGAAAAATGTGTATTATTCTATACATAAAGTAAACAATTATACACAGTACGTCAGCATTTTGGAAACTAATTAATGAAAGAATTGCTATCTCTCTCTTCCCGTAGCCTAATCTTCCCAAAAATTACATATAGACGACGAAGACCGACGCGCCGCCACTGCGGCTGTTCACTTGTAGCCACCGCCGCCGCCACCGTTGAGTCTGGAGAGGAAGAAGATGGAGGCTGAGGAAATCACAACGGCAGCCCCGAAACACGCGAGATCGGCGGCAGAGCTCAACGGAATACTCTTGAACTTCTCCAACACACCCACTTGCAGTATCAACACCACCGCATGTCCGATCTTCGATTTCGCCTCCGACACCGATTCCATTGCCACCCACGTCGGAATTTTCTGATAAACAATTCAATTCAAACCCAAATATACAATTCATTAAAGCTTCAATTCACATCAAATCGGCCTCTCTGTTTTCGTTTTTTTTTTCTTAAAAGTACCTCCATGTAGAACAGACCAAACAAGTTCGACCCACAAATCCGACGCCCGTTTTTTCCCTTCATTTTCTCTGATCCGACGAACATTGCGAACAATCCAACCCCAAAAACAACAAGAGCAGTTCCCACCAGGTACATATCTGCCAAACAGTTTTCTTCCTGTTATGTAAACAAATCAAACAAAAAAAACGAGAAAATAGCGTTTGGATTTATCAATATAAATCACCTAAAGCTTCGATTAGAAGCTCCACTGTATGATTTTGGTCCGACCTCTGTGAAATACCATTGAAATACTGCAGATATGACTCTGCAACTATAAAGCTCCCCTGAAAATGAAAAAACAGAGCAGTTAAAACTTAGATACAAAATCAGAGAAATTGAAAATTATAAGAATTCAGCGTTATTCACCTCAAGGAAACAGAGTATTGAGCCCATCAAAGATCCCGCAACGGCGAATAGCGTAAAGAATCGGCAGTTGATTATGATCTAACAAAACCAAAGATACCTATCAGAAAACCACAAATTCAGAGTCATTCATAGAGAGTTGATTAATCAAATACCTTTTCGATGAGTTTCTGAATATGTAGCCTTCGAATCTTTGTCTTCACCAGAGCGGTCTTCAATTGACCGAGCATATTCGCCAACAGAGAACCCAAATCGAGCTCTCTGGTTTTAGTTTCAACAGTCTCGGGAGCCACCGCCGCCGCCGCCTTCAGGGCGACCATCTTCCTTCTCTCTCCGTCTCCGGAAGTTACGAACCGTTCCCCATTGTTGGAATTTAACCCGGTTTTGGTCAAAAACCTCACAGTCGCCGCCGTCGACGGCGGTGAGGAAGAAGACACGGCGGAGGCTGAAGTCCTAACCGGCCGGAGCAATGGAAAGGTGGCCATTGGTTTTGTATTTAGATTTATGGTATAAGAAAATTGTGGTTTCTTATACTCTGTAATGGAGAAGGAAGATTCGCAGCATATTTTGGCCGGAATTTGTCCGGACGTGAGGATTTACAGTGTGATTTCCCTTTTACTTGGAGAGGTGGCCTTTTAGTTTCCAACGTATTTGAATTCAACGCTTTGTGGGTCCGGTTGTATGCAGAGCCGCACACGTGGCAGTGGAATCTTTTTCTGGCGGCTGCTGGGAATGTTCGGAGTTTTTGGCTGCCGGTGCGGAAGAGGGTGGTCGGCGCCAGCTTGACAAGCCGGAATAACGAATACGCACGTGGGAAAGTGGACGGGGATGGAGAGACCAAGCATGGGCCCATCGGATGGACGGTTGGGCCCATGGACGGAGCCCAATAAAGTTGCTCCTTAAAATTGTCCAAATAAAATCGTGGCAAAATTTGATGCAAACTTTATTTTCTAACACTTTTTGCAAACACACAATTTTATAAAAGTAAATGCAAACAAGTTATTATTGTTATTATTATTATTTTTTTTTGTAAATATACACAATTTTATAAAAGTAAATGCAAACAATCGTGGGCAAATTTGATGTAAACTTTATCTTTCTCATCTCTACTTGATGGGGATGCAGTTAGTTGTTCGAAGAAGTATAAAGAAATCATCTCCCATATGGAGCGTTACTTGACAATCATCAAAATTGGTGGAACTCTAACTTCAAGAGTCTTTAAATACATAAAATGTGTGACTGGAAGTATTTAAAATAATCGAATCAACTCAACCCAATTTGATGAGTTAAGTTGGTTTAGTAAAGTTGGGTTATCAACTTATTTATATTTAGTTGGATTCAAATAAATGATTTTTTTTCATGGGTTGGTTTTTGGGTTGACCTAAATTAATTTGAGTTGATTCGAGTTAACTTGGATTTATTATTAATTTTTTTTAAAAATATTTTCTTTTAACTATGACATGATTATATTCGTATATTTATTTTATTTAATTAGTATTTTTGGGGAAAGAGACGACAAACCTATATAAAGTCAAATATTTATATCTTGAAAACCAAAAACCGTGATGATGGTGTTAAATAGATTACCACCAAACAATGAAACCAACATGCCATCAACACTTTGATCTTTTTAAAATATTTTTTAAGTTTTGATAGTGCATGGAGTTGAGTTGTTAATGAAAATTATTTTGTTGATTTCTATAAAAATCGAAATAAATAACAAATACATATTCTAATTAAAAACAAAAACAACAACCCCATGACCTAACTCCAACTCAAAAATATATGAGTTGGATTGCTCAAACACATAAGATTGGACAGATTAGTCCAAAAACTCCCATTAACCCAATCCAAATGAACCAAACCAATGCACACTCCTATGTATGATAATATTTGGGTTACAATTTTGGTCTTAGACTTCTATGTGTGTTCCATTTTAGTTCCTAGACTTTTAAATGTCTAATTTAGATTTATAAAATTTAATATTTATTCAATTTTAATTCCTAAATTTTTAAATGTTTAATTTTAGTCATTTCCTCTTTTTTGTCTTTGTAGTATTGGATAAAATTGGCGTAGAAGCAAAGCTTTACCCACTGAACATATCCTTTAGAAAATCTAAGGCAATAATGGAAGCAGGTAGAAGAAGACTCGTTGAAAGTAACCAAAAATGAAAACAGGTTGATTAAAGTTGGGCTAAATTATAGAAAACGCCCATAAATATGGGGTTTGTATAAAAAATACACCCAAATTTTGAAAGGTTTCAAAATTCCTCCTAAATTTTAACAAAAGCTTCAAAAATACCCTTCCTAATAAATTTGGATAAAAATCGTTAAAGTTTGATTTCGAAAATACTTCGAGACTTTTAAAAAAGTTTAAAAAATGCCCTTAAACAAAAAAAAAAAGAAGTAAATAAATACCCTAGACTTAAAAAAAAAATTGAAAATATCATCGTTAATAAATTTTATATTAAAAATATTATACTTATATTTGAATAGTGTTTTTGATCTTTTAAAAAAATAATTTTAAAATTATTCTTACAAAAAAATTATTTTTTTTGTATCCATTTTTTTTTCATAAAAACTAATGAAAATAAATATATGGTTAACTTTTGAAATGTGAGACCAAACATGTTCCACAATTCAAAATATATATTCGTAATCATCATTCATAATTTTTTAAAGACAATTTTTTTTAAAGAAAATAAACTAAAAAACTAAGGTTGAGTATGATAACTATTTGATTTTTTGTTTTCATTTTTTAAATTTAAGCTTATTTGACTCTAATTTTCTATAAAGAGTTTCATATTTCCTTGGAGAGTAGGCAAATCCTAACCAATAAAAATCATAACAAGCTTTAGAAGCTATTTTTTTAATTGTCACATTTTGATCTGGTTTTAAAAAACAAAAATAAGATATAGTTGTTGCAGGTTTAAATTTCAAAAAAAAAAAAAAAGTTATCAAATTGTTGTTAGGGTGAATTTTGAAATATAAATGAATATTTTGAGATAGGTATATGTTCAAATATTCAAAGTTCAAAAATAATTTATTTTTATTTAGATCGACTTTTAACTTGAATTTATTTAAATAATTGAGTTAATTATTTGTAATTTGAAAACTAAATCAATTGGCAATTAGTAGACATAACTTTTGGCTAAAAAATATTACTTTTTTGTTTAAAAGTGTCATTGATCCTTTAAAAACTTTAAAAATGATTCTTTACTTATAAATAGTTATTCTCTTCAGAAATATAAAAGTAAAATTTGTCTTTTATGAACACAATTAAATATTTATAGTATGATTGAAACAAAACTTTAACATTTTTTTATCATTTTTATTTTTTTAAGTCTAAGAGTATTTTTGAAACATTTTAAAGTTTAGAAGTATTTTTGAAATCAAACTTTGATGATTTCCATCCAACTTTAACGGTAAGGGCATTTTTAAAACTTTGGTTAAAGTTTGGAGGCAATTTTAAAACTTTTCAAAGTCTAAGAGTATTTTTTAGACAACCTCCATAATATAGAGGCATTTTATATAATTTAGCCTTAAAGTTACACGCGTTAAATATCTCCAATCAACCAGACATGCATTTTCCTTTCAACTCAACCTATTTTTCTTCAGAAACTGTTGCTTTTTTCTATGGAACGAAAGCTAATTACAATTTACAACCTAATCTCCCGATTCAACTTTCATTCTGAACATTTTCAATTTTATTTCTCTTTCGTTCGGTAGATCAACCATTGATTCTTCCAACTATTTCTTTGTATTCGTTTTTCAATCAACGAAATCTCAGTTTTCTCCATGAACAACAAGTAAAATGAGCTCCATCTCTTTATCCAATTCACATGCTCTTGTGGTATGTTGAAATATGCCTTCGACTGTTTGATGTCCTACGATTACTTAGTCGAGAGTCTCGGTGTCCAAGCAGCGAACGAGAGTCTATTTTTGTAATTAGGCTTTTATTTTCCTATGTGACCTATTATATATTTGATCTTTATCTGTAATAGAGTTTAATAAGAGTGTACTATATAAACTCAAATCAAACCCTAGCCCCCATGATGATCGACATTTTGTAATTCTTCATCTCTTTAATAAAATCGTTTTCTCCTCTGTCCGTGAATGTACCTAATTCACCATTAGCGAACCATGTAAATTTTGTGTGTTCTTCTCTTTACATTTTTCTGTTTTTCGATTGATTGTTGATTGTTGTTTTTATAACACGCTGGCTTGTCATCATCGTATTTAACTATTATCGAGTGGTCTAATGGTTAAGGCGGTTGAAGAACTAAAAGTTGAATGATTCAATTCATGGTAACTAATTTTTTGGATTTTTTTGACATCTAAATGTTGCGTAACAGACGATATGTCTTGTAATAATAGTCGAAGTGTGCACAAGTTAACTCGAACAATTACATAATTAAAAAAACAAAATTTTGATCATAAACTTTTTTTTAGTTTAATAACGTACTTTTTGAAAATTGATGATCGAACTTATAACCCCTAACATATACCTACATTTATATACTATTGTTGTTGTGGGTCATTAAACTTTAATATTTAGTTAGTATTATTATTTTATCATTTAAAAATATATTTGTACACACATTTGTAAAAAGAACTTTCGAAATTGAGATTCAATTTCTAAATTGTTTACTAGTCTCCTCTTTTTATTTTTTATTTTTTAATGAACTTTAATTATTTTTTATTACCACTCTCATATACTAACTGTACTCACTTTAAGAAATTTTAGAGAGCGGTGGTAATAGAAAATCTATTAACTATACTCACGTCTTTGTTAGAGCCATTGAACTTATTTGAAGATGTTAAGTATTATGGTCCAAAAATGAATTTAGGTTTAAAGAAGATCAAAATCAAACTCTAGAACCCACTCATTTATGCTAGATGGTCAAGAAAATTCTAGAACTTATTTTGTCAAGAAATATCTACTCATACTTATTCAAGGTGAAGTTGTGGCAAAATTATAGCCATACATGATTTACTTGGACACCAAGGATAATGTGAACCATTGGATGATACTTGAAGCCCAAGTTCATGAGTAGTATAAATAGGTGATGCAATTAGTTGGTAAATTATCCCAAAATCATCCAAGACATCCCACATCTAAAGTAAGTGACGTTGTGAGACAAAAATAGAGTATTTCTCCTTATAAGTAAAGTTGTTATATTTTGTAAGAGAGAAAGTTGTAACTTCTATTTTTGTAATAAAGTTTTTCTATCATTGTCTTTACCCTAATTTGTTTAGGGGTTTTCCACGTAAAATTATCGTGTCTGTTGGGAATACAAACAAAGTGTTGTAGAATCTCACATTGGTTAAATAAGGAGTAAATTTTGGGTTTATATAGGAAGACAAACATCTCTATTGGCATGAGACCTTTTGGAGGATGCCCAAAAACAAAGTCATGAGGGCCTAGGCCCAAAGTAGACAATATCATACCATTGTAGAGATCCGAGTAGGTTTGTCGTCCCTTAACAAGTGGTATCAGAGCTGTGCTCCTGACTTAGCCATATCGGAAGACCCTCGAGTATGAAACAAAGATTTGTGAGCTTCAATATGTGGGATATGAAATAGTCAGAATGAAAAATCCGTGGTTGAGACGCCTTATGTGTGCTCCGGTGGGAGTACTTCTGAAATAGTTACCTCGGTGAGTGGTAGCTGCTGTGCGTTCAAACATAAATCGAGTGGATTCGTGGTTGGGCTTTACGGTTTGCTCAAGTGTAATTCGGAAGGATTCGTGGTTTGAGTAAAGGCGTGCTCAAGTATAAATTGGAAATGACTATCAGAGAGGCTCACATACAGTACTTTGTTCAAGGGGAGGATTGTTGGGAATACAAACAAAGTGTTCTCAAGTATAAATCGGAAATGACTATCAAAGAGGCTCGCATGCAGTACTTTGTTCGAGGGGAGGAATGTTGGGAATACAAACAAAGTGTTGTAGAATCCCACATTGGTTAAATAAAGAGTAGATCTTTGGTTTATAAAGGAACACAAACATCTCCATTGGTATAAGGCCTTTTGAGAGAAACCCAAAAACAAAAAGCCATGAGGGCTTAGGCCCAAAGTGGACAATATCATACCATCGTAGAGATCAGTGTCGATCTTTCTCTTCTTCATTTTATTGTTATTCTCCATCTCTTTTAGCTCCGACACTGTTATTCGTATAAACAATCGTAAGAGAAGAAACTATTAAAAAAAAAAATGTTTATATAATCAAGAAAACAGGCTGTTTCAAATCTTATCTTCAAGCAAATCCACCGTATCTCTACCTTCTTACAACTAAGAGAAAATCTATTACAAAAATCTCCCACATGATCCATCTGCCAAAAGTTTAGATTTTTTGTGTTAAATAAGTTATTCATTTTGTTTTTTGTTTTTTTTTTTTTTTTAATTTTAAAGTTATTTATTTCCTCTGTTTCAATTTTAATATATGTACTAAAAATTTTCTTAAAAAATAATTATATAGTCATCCATTAGATATGAGTTTGGCTTCAATTTACTTTCTATGATCCTAAATGTTACAAATTTGTATCGAGAGTTTTGGTCCAATTTCATCTTTTAAACAGTTAAAGACCAACTCAATTTTTTCATACTTTATATTCAATCTTAAATAGTTTGTCATAACTAGATAATGTGCTACACATTTTGTATGATATCAACGTGTGAATAACAAGATTAAGACCAATAAATGAAGTTTGATAAAACCGATAGATGAAGCTAAGCTCAAGACTACAAAAAAGGTAATTAGTTATAGACCAATTTTTTGTTACAAAACTTGTCAATTTCATCTATCATTTTGGATTTAAGAGTTTTGATGACTTAATTAACTCATGATTAATTAATTTAGATCCTGTAATTTTTAATGTTTTAAATTAGTCTTCATGGTTTTGATTGAATCTCATCATTCATTTAAAACAAACCCGTTCTTCTCTAATTTACTTATTCCTTTTAAAACTAAAAAAATCAATTAACAAATACACAACAAGCCAAAGAAAAGAAGAAAGGAAAAATGAAGAAAAAAAAAAAAACTACCTTATAGCCATGTAAAGTAAATTAAAACGTGAGGATTTGATAAAATGAAATGAATAATCATAATCTAAACAAAATTTTGCCCACAGCCCAAAGTTGAATTGTGAAAAAGAAAGCATTGAATTGGGGGAATATTTTTAGGGGATTTGTTTATTAGATGAGAATTAAAACATGGGAAAAAAAAGGGTTCAAATTCAAAACGCGGCTGCCCCCTATACGACTGGGTCCCACCCTAAGATTCTCCACGTTGTCGGAAATAACCAGCCTAACTTGCCACCCCTGTTTCATTATTATTATTTTTTTCTTTTCTCTTTTTCCTTAAAATTTTCATATTTATTTTAGAGCCGAAATTTTGAGTTTCACTTTCCTTGATTGATTAAAAAAAAAAAAAAAAAAAAAAAAAAAAAAAAATCTCCAACTAGCTACAGCTAGAGCTGCGTCTAAATTGTCATGGTTTCGAATTTCCTACTCTCAAATGTTTAAATTGCCAGATTTTGAATCCCTTTCCTCTAAGGGTGTGTTTGTTTTTTGACATAAGAGTAGAGTGGCGTGGAGTGGAAGAAAATGAAGTGATTAATAGTAATATGAAGTGGTTAACTACTCGTTTGAGAATTGAGGTTAATAGAAGTGCAATAATCAACTACTTGTTTGGAAATTGAGATTAAGAGTGGTTGATATAATTATTTATTATTTTTTTTGAAAATATGGTTGAAGCAAATAATAACAATTATGTACTTATAATTAAAAAATTATGAATTTTAATTATTCACCTTAATTGTTTTTTACTGAACTTCAAAAGCATTTTTGTATTTTTAATTTAATAATAATTCAAATTAAAAAATTCAAATTCGTGACATTTTAGTTAAAAACTATCATATTGAATTATCAATCAACTTTTAGTTTTATATTTTGTTACTAAAAATATTACATATTAGTAACATGAATTAAACAAACAATAATAAATTTTTAAAATTTGGACTAAATTTACCATTGAATAAATAGTTAAAATGTAAATTATTAAAGAAGTAGTAGAAACATATTTACGAGAAATTTGTAAAAATATATTCTTCTAGAAAAAAAAAAAATAGAAAGTAGTAGGATAATAATGGTTTTATTAAGCAAAAGTAAACAAAATATATTATATAATAGTTAAAATATTTGTTTCCTAACACAGAAATA
>JBBMKA010000015.1:10665258-10679040 GCA_037833695.1 Sechiopsis laciniata
AATATTAATTAATTAAAAAAAGTCTGAAATAAAGTGCCAACAAAAAGTCATAATTTTCTCCAAAAAAAAAAAAAAAAAAAAAAAAAAAAAAAAAAAAAAAAAAAAACCTAGCAGTATGTCCAAAAAAAAACCAACTCATGAATAAATAATGTGCTCTAGATAAATTAAACGGTAAAACTAATGTATTTTTTTAAATACAAAAAAAATTTGAAAGTAGATATTTGAAATCCGTGATATTTTAATTATTATGTCATACATTAGGTAAATTTACAACTATACTATTGTTTATTAGTGAAATGAGCTTCTTGAGACTTTTATTACTATTATGCTGGAAAATTAGGTGTACTTTGCATTTTTGTTTCTGCCCTAAGTGAAACTATGACAAGAATGGCTTAGATCGATGGAGTAGAATCTTCAATTAGTTTACAATCGATAACCCTCAATCATTTTTTAATTGATAGCTATCAATTCGTTTTGAGTTGATAGCTTTTAATAAGTTTGTTGATAGCCTTCAATAAAAAAAAAGTTCGAATAGGAAGAACACGACACAACTTCCATGGAGGCGAAGATTTCAATGGAGTCAATCACAATAATAAAACCAAAGCCATGCCAGAATTTTACTTGAAAGTTTAAGATTATTCCTCCGAAGTTGAAAAATCCGACCGAATCAAGCAGAATAAATCACAATTTGCAGCAAATTTCATCTCGGTTGTCACTACTTTTGATGGAATACTCAAAATCGAAACCGAGAAATCAGCCAAACGTGACGCCGTTAGCGGCAACGGACATAAGTGGAGTCGCTGGGTGAAAGATAGATAAAAAAAAATGAAATTTGGTGTCTACCAAAAAAATCCAAAGAAATACCATTAATGACACTTTTTAAAAATAATTATGTTTGCAGAGAAAATGAGTTGATCCATATAAAATAACTTAAATGTCTCCACTGAAACTAGTTTGATGATAGACTTCATTCAATTTGCAATAGCCTTCAATAAATTTAACTAATAACCTTCAATCAATTATATTTATTGAAAACAATAAGTGAAATCGATTCAAACAAATAGTGTTCAATCAATCCTAAGTTCTAGTTACTTAAGTTTCTTAATTGCTTGGTTCCTTTCTTGAACAGAAATCATTTGTTGGTCCAGTTCATTAATATCATTAGGAGCAATCAATCAAATGAAGAACTTCACAATTAAATTTAATTTTAATCTTTATAGATTAATTTAATTTATATTTATCTAATCTCCTACATCCATTTAAAATGGTAAAATCCATTTTCCCACGCTACTAGGGCCTGAGGGGACGCATCTCATTAGGGGCGATGAATCCTCCTATAGGTGGGAATGGAGAAGTGACTGTGGACAAAAAAATTTCCTGCTAGTTAAATGGGGATGGAGAATTTATTTTCGATTCCATTTTTCCGTTCTCTACTCCCGTTAATATATTATTTTTATTTTATTTTTTAATGTATATATATATACCCATAAAAATTTCCTTTAAAAAATAAATATCTAATTGAAAATTAATAGTTATTTATCATTTAAAGTTGAATATTGTTTTAATAAGGATTAAGAGTTCACTATTTAGCAATTTATCAAAAAAAAAAAAAAAAGATTGAATTGAGATTTGAAAAAAAAAAATGGAAATAATTCCTCGGGATGAATCCGATCCCGCAAATTTCCTGTAAGGAATTTTCGCCCTCATTCCTACAAAATTTAATGGTGAATTTCACAAGAATTGAAATTAAAAAGAGTGACGGAATGGGGACGGTAAAGGCATCCCCCCGTTAACACCCGTTCTGTGGACATCTCTATAATATGCCGAAAAAGATACTAATACAACTTTTTTTTTTGCTACCTGTGTTGTTAGTTTTTGCCTTTTCCCAATGTTTCTTTTTGAATTATTTTAAAAACAACTTCGATTTTGAATAGGAGATAGTTATTCTAAAAGCAAGTTTAAAAGGGTTTGTGTCTTCTACGACAGACCATCGCAAAGTCTTTAGGGAAACTAGTCTCGATTTGGGAAATGAACCGTTTTGTTTGTTTTTTTACTTTTCGATTGAGTTTTCTCATTGATATAGTTAGTAGGGGGTTTTCATTTAGGTCTTTTTAGAAGTTATTTGTTATTGTTTCTTTGCCCCATTTAGTTAATGGTGTAATTACTTATAAAGAGGAAGATTGATTTGGTATACGATGGAGAAAGTGTTGGATTGAAAACTCTGTACATAGGCCTAATGACGTCGATTCCAAGGATTCTACCGTCTTTACCCCGATATTAGCAAGAGAGCAAGACATTATTGATTTCTTCAGGTGAGATTTGAGCAAACTTAGGAATGAGAAAGAGAGAAGAGGTGGGGGCTCACTCGAAGAATGAGAAAAAGGGATAGCGTAGGAATATTAAAAAAAAGAAATTGTATTATGCCATATATGAATTATTTTAAATAGAGTGCTGTAACTATAAAAGGTGGACCAAAAAATGCTACCTATACCAAATACCCTAATAATAACCCATATCCATTTTAAAAAGGTTTCTAATGCCTATATGGACAATGCACCACACTTATTTGAATACTAATGGTCAATACTATCCATAATTATACGTCAAATAAACTCATTAAACTACATTACAAATCCTTGCAAGGTCAATCTCGCATCAACAAGTTTGTAAAAAAATTCTCATAAAACAATAATAGAAAATGAAAAAAAAGCAAAAAATAAGTATTTGTTTGAACAAAAACAATTTTGCACACATTTCACAACCTTTTGTCACAGTGGCCACGTCTATCATTATTATTATTATTTTTTTACATATAAATACAATTCATCTTCCTTCTTCACGTCTCACAAAAATCCACTCTCCTCCATTCACCATTTTTCTCTCAAACAAACAACAGTTTCAGAGAAATTGATCGAAAATGTCCTCAACCTTTGTAACAATCCCTTGTCTTCATCCCCAATTGCCATTCCGGTCGCAGAAAGCGCCGCCAAGACCTCATTATAAGATTCGGTTTGTTACTGTACGACCAATCTGCGCCGTCGAACAGTCGTCGTCTTCCGTTCAAGCGCCGCAGCCAACGGTTTCGCCGCCGGAAACAACCAAGCTTCCGTTGAGGAAGATTCCCGGCGACTACGGCCCGCCGGTGTTCGGAGCGTTGAAGGACCGGCAAGACTATTTTTACGAACAGGGGAGAGAAGAGTATTTGAAATCTCGAATGCTTCGCTACGAATCGACTGTTTACCGAACCAATATGCCACCGGGTCCGTTCATCTCTTCCAATTCTAAAGTTGTGGTTCTACTCGACGGGAAAAGTTTCCCTGTTCTGTTCGACAATTCCAAAGTTGAAAAAAAGGATCTCTTCACCGGAACTTACATGCCCAAAACAGACCTCACCGGCGGCTACAGGGTTCTGTCTTATATCGACCCATCGGAGCCCCAACACGAGAAGCTCAAGCAACTAATCTTTTTCCTTCTCAAGAACCGCCGGGATCAAATTCTGCCGGAATTTCATTCAACTTTTTCTGAACTTTTCGAGATTTTAGAGAAGGAGTTGGCCACCGACGGTAAAGCAGAGTACAATGCTTCCGGCGAACAGGCGGCGTTTAATTTCTTGGCTCGATCTCTATTTGGAGCTGATCCGGTAAATACCCAATTGGGCAAGGACGCTCCTAAATTGATTTCGAAATGGGTTTTGTTCCAGCTTGGCCCTGTTCTTCATTTCGGCTTGCCCAAGCTCGCCGAGGAGCTTCTCCTCCGCACGTTCCGACTTCCGCCGGCGTTAGTTAAAGCCGACTACAAGCGGCTGTACGACTTCTTTTACCAGTCGTCGGCGGCGGTGTTCGCGGAGGCGGATAAATTGGGGATTTCCAGAGAAGAAGCTTGCCATAACTTGCTTTTCACGACTTGCTTCAATTCGTTCGGAGGGATGAAGATATTGTTCCCCAATATGATCAAATGGATCGGCCGTGCCGGAGTAAATCTCCACACCCAACTCGCAAGGGAGATTCGAACCGCCGTGAAAGCCCACGGCGGCAAAATCACGATGGGGGCTATGGAACAGATGCCGCTGATGAAATCGGTGGTGTACGAAGCGTTCAGAATCGAGCCGCCGGTGCCGGTTCAGTACGGCCGGGCAAGGAAAACCCTAGTGGTCGAAAGCCACGACGCGGCTTTCGAGATCAAAGAAGGGGAGATGCTTTGTGGGTACCAGCCGTTCGCGACCAGAGACCCGAAAATCTTCGACCGGGCCGAGGAATTCGTGCCGGACCGGTTCACCGGCGACGGCGAGGAGTTGCTGAAGCACGTGCTGTGGTCAAACGGACCGGAGACTCAATCGCCGTCGGTCAACGACAAGCAGTGCGCCGGAAAGGATTTCGTCGTCTTTATCTCTCGCCTTTTCGTCGTCGAATTGTTCCTCCGGTACGATTCCTTCGACGTCGAAGTCGCAGCGTCGCCGTTTGGCGCCGCCGTGACGGTAACTTCCCTGAAGAAAGCAAGCTTTTGAGACGGGAAAAAAGTTACCGTTGGGGTAAAGAAAGCTGCGGTGGATTGTTTTTATTTCCCTTTTTCGATAAAAAGATCTGTTTGGTAAAATGTAGAAAATAATTGGATCAAAAAGATAAGAGGATGTGGGCCCCAGTATTTTATAGCAACCAATGGAAGGAGATCAAAGTGGGACCCGAACTGGCTGTTTTTCTTCGAGGTTGTAGATTGTTATCTATCAATATCAACTCAACTAAATCATTATTGATGCTATTTTTCTTTTCTACCACGTGATTATTTATAAAAATAACTATTCATTATAGCCAACAAGCGGCATTAGTTTAAGTCTAATGATCAGAGATCTTAGATTCGAATCTTTTCATTCTTAATTGTAGTAATAAAAAAAAAATCATTATTTAATATTATTTTAATGCTTTTCAAAAACCTATAAATAGTTTCAGATCTCTCCATTGTTGAAAGCCATAAACTATATGGCTATACGATGGGTCAATTCAAGAACAGTCCAAGAAAATCTCTAAGGAGGATGAACCAGATGTTGATAATCTTGAATTCATCACTTGGTATGAAAAAGATCATGCAGTTATGACCTTAATTGGAGTAACCCTAACACAAAACGCATTACATATGCAATTGGCTCCAAATCGTCGAAAAAAATGTGGGAGACTCTATCCAAGCATTTTCTTAACAACACCCGCACAAGTATCATCGGTTTCAAATCGAAACTCCAAGGTATGACCAAGAAATCTTCTAAAAATATTGATTCCTACATACAACGAATCAAGAACCTGATTCATAAATTGGCTGCGGCTAGTGTTCAAGTTGATCCTAAAGATAATGTTATCTATACTGTGAACGGCTTACCTAGTGCGTATAATGTGTTGAAAACTTCTCTGCATGCTCGAGCTCAAACACTTACCTTTGATGAACTACACATTTTAATCAAATATGAAGAATTAGCTATTGAAAATCAAACCAAGATTGATGATTCTGCAAATCTTGGAAATATGGCAATGGTGGAAAATTTTCACAGTTCCAATTCTCGTGGTTCTTAGATAGTTCTCAACGAGGGAGAGGTCGACACGGTGGTGGTCGAGGTGGAACTCAATTTGGACCTTCAAATGCAAGTTACAATTTCAATTCCTCTTCAATTACTCATGTTCTTCTAAATAATACACCAACAATTGAAGATCCTAATGGAAATCCAAATAAAGTGATTTGCCAGATATGTAAACGTTTTAGGCAAATGCCTTTGACTGTTATCATCAAATGAACCACTCCTTTCAAGGTCGTGTTCCTCATGCCCGACTAGCTGCAATGGTAACATCAACCTCTTCTCCTTCAGCCTTAACTCACTTTGTTCCATCAACCTCTCAAGATTCGACATGACTTCGGCAACTTGAACATTTTCACTGCTTACAATGGAGATGACAATGTTACCATCGGTAATGGTCAAAATCTTTCAATCTCTCATCAATGATCAGGTATACTTCCAACTCCCTCTCACTCTTTTCTTTTAAACAAAATCTTTTGTGTTCCTCATCTACAAAATAATCCGTTATCTGTGAATCAATTGTGTGTAGACAATAACTGTTAAATTATGTTTGATGCATCTAAGTTTACAATTCAAGATAAACAAACCAATTGTATTTTGTTTCAAGGACCTAGTATTGATGGTTTATACCCTATACAACCTATCAAGAATTATTCTTCTATGCAGGCTCAAAGGGGTGTTAAAGCTGAAACTTCTGTGTGGCATGATAGACTAGGACATCCCAGCTTGCCAATATTACGATATGTTTTTAGTACTTTTGGTTATTTTGTTCCTAGTGAATAATAAATATGCAAACGTTGTCTAGCTGGAACCATGTGTAAACAAAGTTTTCCTATTTCTTTTTCTACTACTAATGTACCTTAGAATTGATTCATAGTGATGTATGGGGTCCTGCTCCCGAACTATCTATTAATGGTTTCAAATATTATGTTACCTTTATTGATGACTTTACAAAGTTTACTTGGTTCTTTCCTATTACATATAAATCTGATGTTGCTTATGTTCTGTTAAAATTCATCCATTTTGTAGAAAATCTCATAAAACAAAAAGTTAAAACCTTTAGGAGTGATGGTGGTGGTGAATTTGTAAATCACACCATCACTTCCTTTTTTAGTTCTAAGGGTATTCTTCATCAGAAATCTTGTCCTCATACTCCTGAACAAAATGGAGTAACAGAAAGGAAACATGGACATATCCTAGAAACAACTAGATCCTTACTGTCAAGATCACATATACCTAACAAATTTTGGTTCTTTACTTTTGCAACAGCTACTTTCATTATAAATAGATTGCCTTCACCAAATCTTGGTAAAAAGTCCCCTTTTGAACTATTGTATAGCAATTTACCTGACTATTCTTTTTTTAAAATTTTTGGTTGTTCTTGTTTTCCTCTTCTTAGACCATACACCAACAACAAACTAAAACCTAGAACTTTGGAATGTATTTTCCTAGGCTATCCTCTTGGGTATAAAGGTTATCTTTGTTTTAATCCCATCACTAATAAATTTCACATTTCTAGAACATATGATTTTTAATGAAAGCGAGTTCCCTTTTGAAAAAATCACAAAAACTATTTCTCTACCTAATATTATTCCTTCTATACAACATCCTCCTCTCACAGAAACTTTTTTTCCTCCTTACCTTCATCCCAATTCCTTAGTTACAGAACCTATCTTTGAGACTAACATTTTAACTGCTCCATGTTTAACCTCTGTGACAACTCATGTCCCTACTTCTCTTGAACAAACATCAACCATTAGTCCTACAACAACTCAACCAATAGATACATCTACCACTGACATTCAAACAACATCATCAACAGACACTAGTATTATAATCCCTCAAAACCAACACTCAATGACAACTAGAGCTACATCAAAAATTTCTAAAAAGAAAGTCTTTGTATTTGTAGCCAATGTATCACCTACTGCTTGTGAACCAACCTCTTATACAAGTGCTTCTAAAATAGGAATTTGGCAAGAAGCTATGGCTACTGAAATTCAAGCTTTAGTAAACCAGAAAACTTGGGAATTAGTTGAACCTCCTTTTAAAACAAACATTATAGGATGTAAATGGATCTATAAACTAAAAAGACATCAAGATGAGAGTATAGCTCGCTTAGTTGCTAAGGGATACCATCAGACCGAAGGAATAGACTATTTTGAGACTTTTAGTCCTGTTATCAAGAAACCTACGGTGAGAATAATTCTATCTTTAGCTGCAAAATACAATTGGAAAATGTGGCAACTTGATGTCAAAAATGATTTTTTACATGGTGAGTTAGAAGAAGATGTATACGTGCATCAACCTCAAGGTTTTGTTCTTCTTGAACATCCATCTTTGGTTTGCAAACTTCGTAAGTCTCTATATGGTTTCAAACAAGCACTTTGTGCTTGGTTTGAGTGCTTCACTACTTCCCTATTAGATAATGGTTTTATTACTTCTACTTGTGACCCTTCCTTATTCATTAGAAATACAAATGGCTCTCTCACTTATCTTCTTCTTTATGTTGATGATATTGTTCTCACTGGAAATGATAATTAATTTATACAAGATCTTATTGGAAAACTGTAAGTTCTTTTTGATATGACAAACTTAGGGGCTTTGACATACTTCCTTGGTCTCGAAATTCAACAAAAATCAACTGGCATTTTTGTAAATCAATCCCGATATATAGTGATATACTTCAGCGTTTTGGTATGTCAAATGCCAAGCCTTGTACAAAACCTTCATCTTCTTAATCTATTCAAGCCACATCTGATCCGTGCAGCCCTAAAGATACAACAACATAGAGAAGCATGGTAGGTGCTCTTCACTACTTAACCTTCACTCGTCCTATCTTTGCTATGATGTAGATCGTATCTCTCAGTTTATGTAAGCTCCAACTATGATACAATTAGCCGTTGTGAAAAGAATCCTCTGATATATTAAAGGGTCTCTCGATTATGGTCTTCAATTTCGTCCTAGTCTTCTAAAACCTATACATTCTCTGACTTCGATTGGGCTAGCGATAGCCTCAATAGACGATCAACAACTAGTTTTGTAGTTTATCTAGGCTCCAATCCAATCTCATGGATTTCAAAGAAACAATCCATAGTATCTCGTAGTTCAATCGAGGTAGAGTATCGCGTTCTAGCTGCTACAATAACTAAAAAATTTTGGAATCGACAGCTTCTCAAAGAATTGTTTTTTTTTCTCCATGAAGCCCATACTTAGTTTTGCGATAACCAGTTAGCGATTCAAATTGCCAGAAATCCAATTTTTCACGGGAGAACAAAACATGTGGAAGTTAATTTCCATTTTGTGAGAGAACGAGTAGCTGCTAAAGATGTTTTTCTCCAGTTCATTTATACCCGTAAGCAACTAGCAGACATTTTTACAAAATCACTCATCGATGACAGACTCTATTTTTTAAGGAGCAAACTCACGCCTATCTAAGACTTGGCTTTCGTTTGAGGGGAAATATAAACCATTAGATTAGTTTTTAAATATTTCAGTAAATATCTTTCTTATATTTTATATTTTATTTGTGAAAGTTTGCTGAGCCCAAATGTCTCATCGTGTATATATAAGGGCCCATTAGGTTTCATTTGAAATTAATGAAAATTGAGGAATTATTTCTAAGTGTTCAGAAATCTTTAAACCTATCCTTCATCCTAGATTGAATTCCCATCTACAATCCAAAAATGGACCAATCAAAATAAAATAAACAAATTAATTGAAAATTGATATAAAAGGTGGGGGCAACTTGAAATTTATCAACAAGTCATGTGTTGAATTTTGAAAAAATTTGGGGACTAACTAGATGTACTTGAGGGCGGCTTTAAAACTCTAGAAGAAATGAGATTACTGCAATCGTTATACTCGACCCCCCACTACAAACACATCTTTGTCAACGAGTTCTTCATCAAATAGGTCACAAAGGGACCACACAACAATAGTACCAACTAAAAAAGTCGATGAACAATAACAAAAATAAAACCACAATACATGTAAATTGAAAATTAAAAATCAACGAGTAGAAAGTCATAAACGAAACTAACAAGCCACCAAGCCACCAACCAATCTGCTATAAATTTTGATATCGAAAAGTTTTCATATGTTAAGAACTTCATTGGTTAGGTTTTGAAGCAATGGATGCTAATGGCTTCGAAACTAAGAAATCCAAAAGAGGAAATGACAATTCACGTAGGGTTGGCATTTTCTACGACGAGAGGATGTGCCAACACCATAAGCCTGACGAAGATTACCATCATGAGAATCCTAATCGAATTAGGGTCATTTGGAACAAGCTATAGAACATTGGAATTACTCATAGACATGTTCATTTTTGTTCTTTAATAAGCATTTTGCATGTTGTTTGATTATTTTATGTTATGTGCTATGTTTTGAACGTATTAAGAAAGGAAATGATGAAGAAATAGGTTAGATTCAGCTAACATGTTGTTCTGTTTAATATCATACTTTGTCTTCTCAGTTAGTTTCTTTTTTGGTAAACTCTACATCGTGGCTTTCTCATTGAGGATCTCTTTCTGTTGGAGATCTCATGTTATATCACATTGAAAAGATGTGGAATCTTCAATATACTTATAATAGATATGAGCCACTCTCCTTACTACCGATTTGTTTTGAGGTAGAACCTCATAATATCTAATATGGTATCAGAGTTCTATGTGGGTTATTGGTCCTCCAAATTCTAATTCGATCCAACTAGGAAGTTTGGACCAAATCTAAGCAGGTTAAACGGGTTTTTGATCCCAAAAATTCAGTTTCAACCTAAGCGAGTAAGCCTAAATCAGTATTTCGGTTCCAAATTTAGATCTAAGTAGATACTCATCTTGTCTCACATTGAAAAGATGAGGAGTCTTCAACATCCTTATAAGAGATATGAGCTACTCCTCTTACTACCAATTGATTTTTAGGCGAAACTCCATATTATGTAATACTTTCCCTCGGTCGAAATGACTAGTTTTATCCCTAGTCCTTTTCCTCTTTTTTTTAGTCATCATAATTCCCTTGTCTCTATTTTTGTTTTCTCCTTGAAAATACTTATTTTTCTCGTTCATCGTCAACTTTTAAAGAGCCTAAACCAACATTTTATCTTAAAAAGAAAAAAAAACACATTTACCTCGATGGAAAAGATGTGAGGGATAGCACCAATGCTTTGATCGAGATGGCAGCGATGAAGACCAATAAGTTCAACCTCCCGAAAATCTCAACGAAAGTAGCTCATTTGAGCTTCATTTCCAACTTCTAAAGATCTCCACGAACTGGCAACAAAAGGCTCCTGAATAAAGCCATAAAAAGCTCCCAAATCGAAAGACTCACAAGCTTAAAGAGAAGGCAAACTTTCTCTCTATCTTTTTGTTAACCCTATTAAATTTTGGAGTGGATATTGTGTAGAAATAGTTTCAACCACAAAATATATCCCTTAACTTTGTAACACTCACCAAAATTTTTAGTCTCAATCAATTATATGTATGTATCTTTTCATAAGAACATAGTTAACATTCATTATTATCCATCATTTCTAAATATTAATAAATTTAAAATATTAGGGGATAAATACTCCAATGTTTCACAATTAGGGTTACAACAAAAGACCAAAAAATAGTGGAATTATGGACGAACCAATTCAATAGATTGATTCAAGTTTTTTAGCACAAAATTTAGACAGCTTGATTTGTATTTTTAAATAAAAAAAATATATGTTTTGAGTTCGCTCAATTTTTATTTGAAATCCTAATAAAAATGGAAATGAATCAAACGGCAGGATATATACGCATACTTTTAACCATGTGATCATTTATAGAAATAATTATTCATAATTTAATATTATTTCACGTGAAAATTACTTTTTTTCTAAATATCCAACACTATGAAAATAAATCAAACATCATCTAATATATTCTTTTTAAAACTAATTAAGAATATAGCTAACACTCATTAGTTCAATTTATAATTATCTCTATTAATTGTGAATTACACATCATGTATTTTAACCCTTATGGTGAGTTTAGATGAATCTTGGGTTAGTTGTGAGGTTAGGTTAACTAACCAATTTGTGGGTGTGTGATTGTGTTAGTATATAAAGCACCATAGGTCTCCTTCAACCTTTGAGAGAGAGAAAAAACCCTAGCCACCAATGGAGTGGGGATTTTAGTTTATGTAATAAGAAATTGAGAACCCAGTTAGCACAACAAAGGTTGCAAAAGCCTTAGATGATCCTTCTAAGGTTTTGGAGGAAAACATTGTCGAATTCAATAAATTTTGTGGTGACCTGGCCAATTCTGAAGAGGAGAATTTAGATGGTGAAAACTAAGTTATGATCCTCCTCGATTTGTTACCAAAAAATTATAAGATTTGAAATCAGTCATTAAGACGTCAGAGATTTCTTAACCCTAGAAATAGTTTTTTACTCTTTGAGATCTAGGGATTGGAGATGAAATTTAAGAAGAATGATTCTGATAATTTTGAAAATTCTCACAATTTTGAAAATTATGATTTTTGCAAGGTAAATTTGGAAAATAGCCATCAGTTTGAGATTAAGGGAGTATATTCTGTTTGGTTTAGCATGGATGCTAAAAATTGTGAGAGATTTGTTCCAGGTCTTTTGCGAAACCTTATCTCGTTAGGAACTTTTGATGCTGTTGGTTATGACTACTCATCTCGAGTTGATAAAATTTAGACATCTAGAAAGTTTATGAATGGTTTATATATTCTATAAGAAAAAGCTTTTCAGAGCGAGATGGTTGTAGTTTTTGAGATTCTTGAGACCCCATAAGAATATTGGCCAGGCTCTCCACCTAAGATTAGTCCATTTGTTGTCGTGCAGATGAGTTATGATATTGACCTACTTTGTAGAAATTTGTCTGCTGCTTCTGCTTTTGAATTTGAAAATTCTTCAATTTAGCCTTTAGTGCTTTGTCAGTGACATTGCACGTTCTAATCCTATCTTTGTTGCTTCTGAACCTAAGGATGTTCCTGTTGGTTTAGAGTGCAACGTTCAGTTGTTCAATAGGGAGTTGGCTTCTTTGACGATTTTTTTATTTTGGATGTTTGTGGTGGGACCTGAATTTTGTTTGCTTATTGTCTGCTATTGCTGGTTTGTGATTAAGTCCAATCTAGAGAGTATTGTATACTCTCATTCTGATACAGATTCGTTTACTTTCGGTTACATACATGAAGAGGGGATAGATGTTCTTTCTTTATTTGTGTTCTTGTATGTATCCTCGTTGTTTGGATTTTATTGCATTTGTTAGTTTTGGTTGTAGTTTTATGAGCAGTTTGTCTCTTTCATGATTGTCTACTCTTTTGTGAGAAATTTGTTTTGATTATGGCTTTGCAAGAGATCATTTTGCTCATTGTGTTTTTAGCAAGGCTACTAGTGCAAGTTGCATCATTCTACTTTTGTCATTTGTAGATGATTTTTTGGTTGCATCTGGTAGGTTTGTTGTATGGAGTTTATAGATCTCTTGACTTGTTGCAATATGAAGATTTTTTGGTTTGTGAGTTTGATATGGAAGAGGTTTGTTGTGTTTATGGAGTATTTGTCTGTACTTCTGTTTCTTGCCATTTTGATTAGCACAGTTTGTAGTTTGTTCAGCAGTTACATGAAAGCTCTAACATTTTGGGTGCAGCGTTTTGGAAAATTGTTTGATTGAGACTTTGTCTTTGAGGGTATTTGTTTTGCTGAATGTTTGATTCTGTTAAGTTTCATCTGGCTGGACATTCTGACTTCTGTTTATGAACTGCTTATGTCGTTTTGAGAGGGTATTCCTCATTTGCTTTGTTTCCATGTTATTTGGCAACGTTTTGTTTGAAGTCTAGTTTTGATTGTCTGTTTTCAGAGATGTTCTTTTGAGAACAGGTTCAGGTTGCCGTTGGTGGATTGAGTTCACCGTCCAACTAAAATTCTGAAGTTTGAAGTTCTGAGGTCTTGAAGACCGTTCTGAGGTCTTGAAGACCCTTCTGATTTGCTCGTGCTGAGCAAAGATTATGATCCAGTTTTGTATAGAGTTTTGAAATTATGATTTCATTTATGATATGTACTTCAAGATGGTAATTTGTTAATTATGAATTACACATCATGTATTTTAATCCTTATGGTGAGTTTAGATGAACCTTGGGTTAGTTGTGATGTTAGGTTAATGTTCGCTAAATTCACACGTGTCTTTTTAATTAGTATGTTGATTGATTAAGTAGGGTCTCAAGCTATAGCTTCGCCA
>JBBMKA010000015.1:10679140-10702855 GCA_037833695.1 Sechiopsis laciniata
TATATATATATTTATTTATTTATATTATTTAAAATAAATTATTGAAAGTTTCATTTAATAATTTTTAGTAAGTTTGAAATTTCAAATTCTTACTGTTTAAAATAATTAATGAAATAATGAATATAAATGTCAAATACGAGTTGTTTCTTTATTCATAATATTAATTAATGTATATGGAAGAAACTCAAAACAAAGAGTACGTATATGCATATTAAATTACATTGAGATGTGGTATACTCACAAATGGATCTTTCTGGAAACTAGGGGTGGCTATGAAAGTTTTTGAAAAATGTTTTCTTATTTTTGTTTGGTTTTTTCTCTTCGAGCTAACTTATACATATTTCGACTATTTTGAAACAATCATCTGACCCTACAATATTTTGATACCAAACAAACTTATTTCTTATTTATAAATATATACTTATGTCAATCCTTATACATTTGAAAAAAAACATAATAATAATAATAATAATAATAATAATAATAATAATAATAATAATAATAATAATAATAATAATAATAATATATGGATGAATCGATAAAAATGTGAAAAAGAGATTCGTCCATCTTTAAGAAAAACAATTAAGAATGATCTACTTAAGTCAAATAATTATGTAACCCTAAAATTCAAAAACATAATTACAAACTAAATTAATAGACATGTCTACATAAAAAGTATAATAAAAATGATAATTTTAATAATGAAATTATAGAGATAATATAAACTTTGTCAAAAAGAAAAAGAGATAATATAAATTTACTTATACATTTAAATCATGATAATTGTATATTAGTAATTATAAATTAAGTTCGGTTGGTAATAATCAAAACCATATATATATATATGTTGAAATAAAGGAAGGAAAGTTAATGTTGACAAAGTCTGGTAAATACAATGAGAAAGGTATTATATAGGAATTTTCAAAAGAAAGGAAGGTATTATAGAAAGGTGGAATCGTTGAATTTAAATTATTAATTTGACTTTCAAACCTAAATTGCTCCTAGTCTACGAGACCGTGAGAGCCATCTACCAACTTCATTTTTTAGTTTTATTTTTATTGTGTGACAAGTAAAATTTTCCTTTATCCCTTGCTTTCGTAAATATACTTTTTTAATCTAACTTTTACGATATAATTTTAATTTAGTCTATATATTTTAAAATTAAATATATTTATTTGAAAATTTAAACACACCACCATATTCTACTTCAAAATAGTTTATCTATAACATATTGATTTTTATCAATGTTAAAACTCAACTAGTGATAAAATCAGTATTAAATTCTATCACCAATAAAACTCAATTAGTGATAGAACTCAATTTGGATTTCCTACCACAAATAAATTAGTTTTGATTTTGTGTTATGAATGGAAATACTTTGCTATTTTTTTATTATACATGCAAAATCCCCTATTTATTTAGTACATTTCAGTAATTTTCACTTTCACTTTTTAATTTACTTTTATGTATATTTAAAAAAAAAATTAAATTTACGTGAAAATTAAAATAATCACTTAATCAACATATTAATTAAAATTCTAAAGTAATCTAATCATCATTTATGTCAACATTAGTTTATGTAACAACGATTTTATTATCTAATAAACTAAAAATAAATATTATTGAAATGTTATAAATAAAAATGTTCAATTTTCAAACATAAGAACCAAATTGAAACTATACTCAAAATCTAAAAATTAAAAAAGTTTTTACCAAAGGAAAAAAATCGTTTATCAATAATTTTTTTTGTTCAAATAATATAAAATATTAGTTTATGACTGCGATATTAACTTATAATTAGGAGATGAGTTTCAAAAAAAAATAAACTTATAATTAGGAGATTGTAAATTTTAATCATCTATTTAAATGTTAGTAAATTTAGGAGAAGTAAAATAATCTGAATTTATTTTGTGTAGAACAGATTCATGCATATTGTACTTTAACTACATACTATTTTAACTAGCTCAGTTGTGATTTATCTTGGTGAAAAAACTAGTTATTACATAAGTTAAAACAAGCTCCAAGTAATTTTAGAAATAGTATTTCGATTGAAAATAAAAATGTCATTCTACAATGACTTTTGGCTATTGACAACAACCACAATGTATGTTGTTTAGTTTCACAATCTTTTTTTTTTTTTTTTTTTTGAAAATTCAATATATCACATATTTTAATTTATTTTAACTTCTAACTAAAACAACTTTGGTAGAAGATTCAAATAATGAAAGCAAAGAAATGTGATTAAATAGCCAACAAAAGTATAATTGCTGTCACATTTTATACATCATACTTATAACTACAAAGTTAATTATTTGTACTTTTATTTGTTAAGCTCAACATCAATTAAGAGAGAAGATCAAAGAGGGTCATGATGATTTCACTAACTTGATTGTGAGGAGTTTAAGCTGGTTAAAATGTGGACAAATTGGGAAGAAAGTGGTGGATAAATAAAGATTAATAAATAAAGGAAAAATTGTACGAACTACCTTGAACTATGAGATAATTTTTAACCATGAACATCCAAAACTTTCAATTTAATCAATTATCTCTCTTAAAATTTGATAAATGTTGCAATCAATCTTTTACGAAACTCACACATATGTTGAAAAGATAGAATAGTAACATCTAATAAAACAAATTCTTCTTCTGTAATAAAAAAAGGTTTAAAAAACTAGGCAACTAAATACTTATCAAGGAGCAATAAGTGATTTTAGGTCTTGCATGTAAGAGTGAAGTTTGGAACTTAAAAGTGATTTTAGTAACTGTGGTATGTTTCTTAAGGTATAGATATAATTTTTTTAAACCCTCCATATTGAACGGAAAATTAAAATGATTCTGGAAAACAATTATACTCTATTATTTTATTTTTAAAATCTTGGATATATATATATATATATATATATATATATATATATATATATATCCAAGATTTTAAAAATATATATATATGAATTTTAATTGATTATTAAATAATATATATTTTGTTATTAGTATTATTTTTTGCAAACCCACATTGTGCTTTTGACATTATAAAACGGCACCCATTGAAAGCCAATTTCATGTACACACAAGTAAAAATGTTGGAATCTTGACTTCCCTTTTTTCCCTTAAATTCTATCCACACGACGGGAAAAAGGGAAAATGGTTAAATGAAAATATTTTGTTTATATTATAAAAGTAGGCAATGATAAAAGAGATAGAGAGAATGATGTGAGGAAAAAAGTGAATAACTCTTATTGGTATTTTGGTGTGTTTATAAGTCTGGTAAAAGTTCCTATTTATAACATTACAAAGAATTTATATTTAGTAATGCAAAAACTATAATTGGCTAAACTAACTAAAAGTTAGAGAATCTTAAAATTAAATTGTAGACACTCCATTAGTTGATTCTTATGAAATATCTATTTATATTTGTTAAAGAATAATCTAAAACAATTTTACATTTTATTTAAAAAAAGAGGAACTCCAGCCGCGCGTACGTGGCACTTTTTTTCACAAAAAATATTGTCCGTATGAACAAAATAATTCAATTCAACGCACATTTTCACAAATCTTTCCTTGGTCAGATCTGACTTCTTCTTTCCTTTTACATATAAATACAACCAATGTTCCTCCGTCTCCCACACAAACCCCCACCCTTCTTCTCTCGAGCAACCAACAGTTTCAAGAAAATTTAAAATCTCCTAAAATGCCTGTAACCTCCCTAACAATCCCTTCTTTCCAACCCCAGTTTCGTTTCTCCTCGCAGAAAGCTCCGCCGAGGTCTCGTACCAACCCGGCGTTCGTTTCTCTACGCCCCATCTACGCCCTCGATCAGTCATCCGCGCCGCAGACGATTTTGCCCGCCGAACCCATCACCAAGCTTCCGTTGAGGAAGATTCCCGGCGACTACGGCCCGCCCGTGTTCGGGGCGGTGAAGGACCGACAAGACTATTTCTACAATCAGGGCAGAGAAGAGTATTTGAAATCTCGGATGCTCCGAAACGAATCCACTGTTTACAGAACCAATATGCCGCCGGGTCCGTCCATCAGCTCCGATTCTCGAGTCGTCGTCTTACTCGACGGCAAGAGTTTCCCCGTTCTGTTCGACAATTCCAAAGTCGAGAAGAAGGATCTCTTCACCGGAACTTACATGCCTGCAATAGAACTCACCGGCGGCTGCCGGGTTCTGTCGTATATCGACCCATCGGAGCCAGATCACGAGAAGCTTAAGCAACTCATCTTCTTCCTACTCAAGCAAAGCCGGGATAAAATCCTCCCGGAGTTTCACTCTACTTTTACAGAGCTTTTCGAGACTCTGGAAAAAGATTTAGCCACCACCGGTAAAGCAGGGTACAACGCTCCCGGTGAACAGGCGGCGTTTAATTTCTTAGCTCGGTCGCTATTCGGGGCTGATCCGGCGGATACCCAATTGGGTCAAGACGCGCCGAAATTGATTGGAAAATGGGTTTTGTTCCAGTTAGGCCCTGTTCTCACTCTCGGTCTCCCCAAGCTCGTGGAGGAGCTTCTCCTCCGTACGGCTCGGCTTCCGCCGGCACTTATTAAAGCCGATTACAAGCGGCTGTATGATTTCTTTTACCAGTCGTCGGAGGCGGTGTTTTTAGAGGCGGATAGATTGGGGATTTCGAGGGAAGAAGCTTGCCATAATCTGCTCTTCACCACTTGCTTCAATTCGTTCGGAGGGATGAAGATTCTATTCCCCAATATGATCAAACGGATCGGCCGCGCCGGGAGGAATCTCCACACCCGGCTCGCACGGGAGATTCGGGCCGCGGTGAAATCCAACGGCGGGAAAATCACGATGGGAGGTATGGAACAGATGCCGCTGATGAAATCGGTGGTGTACGAAGCGTTCAGAATCGAGCCGCCGGTTCCGGTTCAGTACGGTCGGGCGAGGAAGGATCTGGTGATCGAAAGCCACGACGCGGCTTTCGAGATCAAGGAAGGGGAAATGCTTTGTGGGTACCAGCCATTCGCGACCAGAGATCCGAAAATCTTCGACAGAGCCGATGAATTCGTGCCGGATCGGTTCATCGGCGACGGCGAGGAGTTGTTGCAGCACGTGTTCTGGTCGAACGGACGGGAGACAGAGTCGCCGTCGGTTAAGAACAAACAGTGCGCCGGGAAGGACTTCGTCGTCTTCATCGCTCGTCTTCTCGTCGTTGAACTCTTCCTCCGTTACGATTCCTTCGACATCGAAGCCGCTGTCTCGCCGTTGGGCGCCACCGTCACGGTAACTTCCTTAAAGAAAGCAAGCTTTTGAAAAGGAGGAAAATAACCCGCCGATTGAAAAAAGGGCGGGTCGAACTTTTTTGGGATGAAAAAAGGAAAAGTGTATTTTAGAAATGTCAAAGTAATGATAATAGAAACATAAGAAAGTGATTAAAAAAAAAAAAAAACAAACAAACAAAGGGAAGTGGGGCCCACTACTTTATGGTAACCAATGGGAGGAGATCAAGGTGGGACCCAACTGGTTTTCTTTCTTTCCTCGAGATGTAGATTGGTATCCATATATATGTACCCATAAATCTTCATTTACGTGATTAAATATATATATTTTTTAGATTAAAATATTGTTTTTGTCTTTGGAGGTGAGTTAAGTTTTATTTTGGTTTTTGAATTTTTGAAACTCCAAATTTATTCCCTTAAATTTGTATGAAGTTTCATTTCTTTTTTTGATAGACTTCTGTTAAATGAAATGGAATGATTTTTTTAAAAATCTCTCTTCACTTCTCGGCTTCCCGCTTTATCTTTTTTAATTTGTAGTTTAGTTTCGGTGTTTCCTCTCACTTTATGTTCCCATCTTCTTCATTTGCAATCTCAGCAGCGGCAAAAAGAAAAACTCCCACAAATAAATTTCATATCATAACCAACTTAGACTATCATAATGGCCAAGGATTTCGATTCACAACGAAGCGGAAACATTTGAAAGTGGCATAAATATACTTCAAAACAAAGGACTAATAAAGTTTTGCAATGCTTCATTTCAAAAAAAAAAAGAATTAAACATTTATACCTTGAGAAATCTTTTAAAAACGTTGCATAACTTTTAAAAAATTTAGAAATCTTCGTCTTTTCTTCGAAAAGCACGTTTTTGGTCATTTATGACACTTGGATAATTGTCATGAATAATGTCTATGACATTTTATAATTATCATAGCATGTAAAAATTATTGTGGCGACCTCATATCATGCTTAGGTGTATAATAATTTTAAAAACTAGATGGTTAGGATCTCTACAATCATACATGATATTGTTTAAATTAGAACTCTGGTTTGCTTTATATGCAAAGAGCATGGGCTGTGGGCCTTGTGTAGAAGAATCCAATCATTAATTTCTACAACACGAAGCAGCCTTTCAGTTTTGGGGTTTCCTTTCCCACCAGGGTTTTTGATAAAATAAGTCGTTACAGTAAAGTTTTTATATACAAAATCCATATTTATTTATTACCCTTTAATGTTTTTGTTTTTATCCCTCACAACATACAATGCTACATTTGGTGTCATTATTGCTTCTCTTCCTTTCAACCTTCCAATTTCAACAAACAATCATCAAACTGTAAATTGTATACAAAAAATTAAAAAAGAAAGAGAGAATATTAATTTTATATATATTGATTTTATACATGTATATTAACAAAGTTGTTTTAGTTTTCTGTGCTAATAATCTAACTTTTTATTTTGTTGTTCATAGCTTGGACTTTGTAAACTTTTATTGATAAAAATAACATAATATCGTTTAACTTACATCCTTATAACTTACAAGTTGCTCACTACTACCACCTATAAAGTTTACTCCTTCAAGCCTTCAGAAATTTTTCTTAACCTGATTTTTATCCATTGCTTGAAAATTATTTTTTGTTTTTCACTTTATCAGTTTCTTGTTTTTATTGTTTACTATTTAAAAATGTTTTTATTGTTTACTATTTGAAATTAAATTAGGCTAATAATTCACACACTTCTCTTATACACAAAACAAAAACAAACCACAAAAATTTAAACTCCAACATCTTTCTCACACACACACACACATTTCTCTTATACACAAAACAAAAACAAACCACAAAAATTTAAAATCCACCATCTCTCTCAGCCTCTTCATCATAACATTAACCAACAATGGAAGACCAAAGCGAAATTGGTGATCGTTTAAAAAATTAATCTTCGAACTTTGAATCTAAGACCTTAAAGGGAGCATACTCTTCCCAAGACTTAAGCACTCGAGTCACGAGTAGGAGAGGGGACAGATAGATAGATATAAATTAGGATATATAAAGCACCAATTATAACAAAACCCTTAATAACTAAAACAAAAATCCCCACGAAAAAGTGCTTTAATTAGTTAGTTTTTGCATTTGAGAAGAATTAGGGCATCCGAGAGTGAAATCTAAATTAAGATTATGAATATTATTATACAAATCGCCTTCCAACCTCTCCTTTTTCACGCCACTCGAGATTTTGATGCTTGCATCGTGCCCGTCCAGCTCTCTTTGCTGTAAGAAAGAGAATAAGCTCCCCAACTTAACACATGAATTACGCTTAGCAAAATAAAAAAAAAACCATTTTTTGATATAATTATGAGAATTTTGCATGAATAATTAAAAAAAGGTAAAATATTTCCATTTATAACATCAAATCAAAACTAATTCATTTGTAGTATGAAATTCAAATTGAGTTCTATCATCAATAGAATTCAATCAGTGATAGAGTTCTATCAATGATTGAATTCAACCAATCGTAGACTCATTCTATTACTAGTTGAGTTTTATCCCTAATAGAAATCAATGTGCTATAAATAAATTATTTTAGAAATTATACTGGAAATGTAATAGAAGAGATAGAATATGCTCAACAAAATTTCTAAAATTATTGGCTTTTTTTTTTTTTTTTTTTTTTTTTTTTCTAGAGAGATGGAAAGGAAAGATAGAGAGAAAATATTGTGTTTAAGTTTGTTGTTTATAGATATGTTGTGTATTTGTATACAAACCTGGTTGTTTCCAATACTGTTGTTGCAATGTTCACTCCATCTGGTCGCCAACTCTTCATTTGTCTCCATTGATGAACAGAACAAGTTCCGGTTTGACTATTTATTAATTTAATCGTTAATTAACCAACTAAATAGATTAGTTTATGACACTAATTTTATATTGATACTTTTTTAGTGCTTTCACATTTTGTAGTGTGAAAGTTTCAAAGGATTAAAACAATGGAGTTTTAGAAAAATACTTTGGTTGTATACCAGTGTCGTAGATATCCTATAAATTTCTGATGACTAAAAGAAAGAAATATAGTATGAGAAATTACAAATGGATCTTTCAAAAGGGTCTTTTCCCCTTTGTTATAAAAATAAGAGTAAATTACATTTCTAGACATTAGGTTTGTGATCTAGTTTTAATTTGGTCATTATGTTTTAAATTGAATATTTTTATTTCTAATATTTCAATAATACTTGCTTTAGTTTTTTGTATTTTCTTAGTTTACTTTTAATTTATAAATTAACTTAACGTGAAAAACTAAAATAATCACTTTATCAATATATTAAAATATAAAATTAGTATAATTGTCAAGCATTGATTTATGTGTAACTAACGATTTTGTTATTTTACTGACTAAAAGTAAATTTTATTGAAATGTCTAGGTAAATGTGTTCAATTTTAAAATATGAGGATCAAATTGAAACTAGACTCTAAACATAAAGTCTCAAAAAAAATTTCACTAAAATAATTTAATGGTTGGTGTGCAAAAGATACCAAGTTGATCTTTCAAAAGGGTCTTTTTCCCTCCCTTCAAGTTTGCAGAAAACAACTATGGTTTTAAAAATGTATTTAAAGAGTACACGTCATAAGGGAGCTTAATTACTTTTAGAAACAGAATAAAGTTTGGTAAGAATAAAAAGGCAGGATTAAAAATATTCTAAATGAGAGTTGAGACCTAATGCTACAAAAATAGAAATCTTAAAAAAAGAGAAAAGAAATGTAGTTTCTGAGTTTGACAAAATAAATGATCATGTGTGTCATCAACAAATATAATGATAATCAACATCAAATTAAGAAAAATCAGAGATTGCTACAGAGTATGAAATTCAAAATGAACCGATTAATAAGGTAAAATCAAACTTTTAATGGATTATTAAGTTAATGAATGATTAATTAATTTTGGGGGAAAAACTATAACGCAATTTCCATAAAGATAAACAAATTCTTCTAAGAAATGACACTGCTCACTTGATTTTCCCATAAGCAATCATAAATGGGCACTAGAGCATGGTCAAAGAAGCTAATATTGCATACACAAAATGTTTGTTACAGAAGTTAAATTACTTAAATGGGAGTTTCTTTTAAATGAAAAGATTCAAAATTCAACTTATAAAAATATGCCATCGATATTCAGACAGTAATGAAAATGCAAAAGGTTGGCAAAATGCACTCACATTTTATTAGGGTTTTTCCACATTGTAAGTTCTAGGTTAGAGATCTCACAATTTGAAACACCACTTACATCAACTTCTTGCCTTTGTTTGTTCAAAGTTAAGTCTGCAAATTTACATCAACAATATTTAACATCCATTTCATCAAAAGTGATAAAAAAACTTAAAAATATCATTTTGCAAAATTAGTTTAAATAAATATATATTGTGATTACCAGTTGATTTGTCAGTGCTTTTCACTGTTCTATACATCTGCATCAACAAAATAATAATAATAATAATAATAATTGAAGAAAAAAGAGTCAACTTTGCAAAGATTACACTCTTCATGCTCTTTTGTCCTCACCACTCTATTCTCCAAACACCATTACAATTCTAAAACTTATTCAACCATACAAAAAAACAGAAAAGTGCAACAACTTGTGATTTTGTCTGATCAAAGAAAAAATAATGTTAATAAAAAAACAAAATCCCACCTGTAAATGGCTCTTTACATGAGCTAGGGTTAGATCCTTCACATTCATCAGCTCCAATACAGATTTTGGAGTTGCTCCTTAAAAAATAAAATCATCAAAACAAATTGAGAAAAAGAAACTTATGAATGTTCATTGATCCAAATTGGTATGTGATTTAAAATAATGATGAAAAATAAAGTAAAAAAAGAAGTACTTTGATGGCCGCCAAGGAGCTGAACGGCATGGAGAAAATGAGCATGAAGAGTTGTAGTCCATCTCATTCTTGGAGCTCTAATGCTTCTTTTTGGATCTCTTTTAAAAGGACGGCCATAGATTTGAGCTTGGTGGCGGTTAAAATGGTGGCCATAATTGAAGCTTCTTTCAAGCTGATCCGGCTGAATCGGATCGGTGTCGAAATTCGAAGGCGGGCTTATCTGCAAGGTGAGGTCCGGCGATGGAGCAGGCGGCGGCTCCATGATCATGCGGGTGGAACTAAACATGAAGGGAATTAAATTAGAAGAAGAATTTGAGGAAAAAGATGGTGACCCTTTTGAGATTTATGAGTGGATTATGATTTGGGAGAAAGAGATGAAGAAAGGGTTTTGGAAAAATAGGATCTTTTGAATGGTAAGGAAAAAGTGAATGAATAGATTTATAAGCAAAACAAATAAAGAAAAATAAGGAAGGAGTAAAAAGTTGTGCGTGCATTTAATACTTGCAGATCGATCACACAGCTTTTCCAACACACAGAAAAGAAGAGAGACAGAAAGTAATAGAAAATAGATAAATTTGCTTATGTAAATAATGGGGATTATGAAAATGAAAATCGAGAAAACAAAAATGGGTCACTATTTTTTTACCCTTTTTAAAATAATAATAACAATAACTATTGGTTAATCTATTCGTAAAAAGCCAACAACATTATCTCAAAAAAAAAAAAAAAAAAAAAAGCCAACAACATCAAAGGTCAACGGATGTAGTGCATATGATTAAGAAGTGGTTTGTTTGTTTGTTTTTTTTTTACTACAAATGGTGAAGGGGTAACAAAATCTCACATAAATGGTATCATTACTCTCAAATAATATGAGAATTAAATATTGATTTTTAAGATTGAATTCATGACGATAACCAATACTTCTCTAGAGGAAATTCTGCAGGGAGCCCTGTAAACTGTTATATGACACATGATGATAGGGCCATGTGACTTTTCTTTTTAATTTTTTAAATTGTTTCAACTTCTTTCTTTCCCTCTGTGTCAGTGTTTCTTTTTTCATTTTTAGCTCTTTTTACATTTTTTATTCGTCTAATTGTAACCTTTTATTTAACTATTTTTGTAAGAACTCTTTTTTATTTTTTAGAACAAGTAAACTTTTTTTAAAACATTTTTTACCAAAGTATACATCAGACTAAACTATTCGATAGTTTTTTTTTTTTGACATTCAAGATAGTTAATATATAAACATTTCCATTTTTTATTTTTTGAGTTCTAAATTTCCATATTTTAAAGTTTATCTGTAGGTTTTAGTCATAACTCTAAATATTTTATTTTATATACTATTTTGAAATTTATTGTTTAATATGTATATAAAAAATTTAGAAAAAAATGCCTATTTAGATTTCAAAATCAAACACGTTTACCTCTAATATTTCAATAATTCTTAATTTCAGTGCTTAATTTTAGTTATTATCTGGTTTTTGAGATTACATTTATACTTGTTTATCTATATAAATTTATTTTACATCAATATAAAAAATAACCACTTCATTAATATATTGAAATTGAAAATTATTTTAGTTATTATTGTAGTCAATATAACCTCATGTATTTATTATTTTCTATCTCATTGACTGAAAATAACTTCTTTAAAAAAAAAAAAAATGTAAGAGGTCAAAGTATTTGATTTTGAAACATAAGGTTTATATAAAAACTATACAAAAAAAAAAGTTTACTTAAAAAAAAATTAAAAATTATCGATCAATTTAGTTGATGTATACTCCTAATGATAAAAAAAATGTTTATTTATTTTCTAGAAAAAAAAAATTTACTTAAAAAAATAAAAATAAAATAATTATTGTGGCAAATAAAAATTGTTGGGTAAATAAAAAATGTAGAAAAAAAATAAAAAAGAAAAATATTGATATAGAGTGAGAGAAAGAAGTTGGAAAACAATTTAAAAAAAGAAAGTCTATAAGGCTCGCTACACAATTTTTTCCAAGGAAGTATTGCCGTCAAGAAAAAGAGAAATTGATGGAGGTGGCTGAATTTTTAAACCCTATTTTAATTTTAGCATTTTTTTAGAAATATTTTGAATTTGTATATAGCAGATTTGCGTGCGATTTTTATTATATTCCAATTTTATCCTTTTGCACACCTTTGTCCTCTTCATCAACCTCTCCCTCGCTAATACCCTAAAAAAATACCCTCTTGTTGCCATTGTTCTGATAAACAATGAAAGTTTTCTAAGTATATATGAAAGCTTTATTTCTGCGATTCCTAATTTCCTCCATAGTCACTCTACAACCTTCTTCTTTCTCTCTCTCTTTTTTTTTTTGTAAATTTTTAATTATGAAAGTTTTATTCTGCTATTCATAATTTTCCATTCCCAAACCCATAATTGCAACTTCAATTTTAGTTCAAAATGAAGCTTCAAAATAAATACTATTTGTTTTAAATGATTGAAGAGTTTCTAGATGGATGAAGAAGATGACTTTTGAATTGTATGTTTCAATCAATTTCAAAAGTGATTGAATGCTATCAGCCAAATTGATTGAATGTTATCAGCTCACGTGATTGAAGGATACAATCTGATAGAGTCAACACTAGCAAACTGATAGAGTCAATCACTTGCAAATTTAAGAGTCAATTACTAGAAAACTGATAGAGTCAATCATTAGGAAACATATAGATTCTATCAATAAGAAACTGATTGATTCAAACACTAACAAATTGATTGAAGTAGACCACAAAACATGGATGCAAATGTGTGAGCTTTTTGGTCCTTTTAGCATGCGCGTTTTGTTTTTCAGATTCAATCACTAAGAAACTGATAGAGTAATCGCTAGCAAACTGATTGATTTAAACACTAGGAAATTGATAGATTCAAACACTTGGAAACTGATAGATTCAATCACTAAGGCCTTGTTTGATAATCATTTGATTTTTTGTTTTTGGTTTTTGAAATTTAAAGCTATTTATACTTAAATTTTCTACAATGTGTTCCACATTTCCTACAATGTATCCATCTTTTCTTAAAAATTATATGAATGATAACCAACTTTAAAAAACAAACTTTTGGAAGCTACTTTTTTTGTTTTCAAATTTTGGTTTGGTTTCTACAAATAGAGGTGACATGCAAATATCCAAGTAAGAAAGAACATACGGTAAAATAGTTGTTGTAGGCTTAAATTTCAAAAACCAAAAACAAAAAAATTAAATGGTTATAAAAAAACTGATAGATTCAATCACTGGAAAATTGATAGATTCTAACACTTGGAACTGATAGATTCTATCACTAGGAACTGATAGATTCAATCACTGGGAAACTGATAGATTCTATCACTGGAAATTGATAGATTCTATCACTAGGAACTGATAGATTCTATCACTAGGAAACTAATAAAATTGATTAAAGTGGGCTTTTTGGCCATTTCAGCCAGTCGATTCCTTTTTCGTCCCACAAATGAATTAGTTTGAGAATTATGCTATACATGTAATTACTTTGGTTTTTTATTATACATGCAAAATCTCCTAGAAATTTTCTCTTTAATAAAAAGTTTATCTACTTCAATATATTTTGTTTTTATCATGAAGAACTAGGTTATGAGCAATTGAGATGGCAACCTTGTTGACACAATAAATTTACATAGGTGTTTCTTGTAAATCTTCAATTCTTCATGTAAGGCACCGAAAATTTGTTTCATTTCATTATTATTTTTTGAAGTTTTGAGCCTTGATGGGAGAGTAAGTTAGTATTTAAGCCCAATAAGGGCATTCTTATAATTAAGTTGAAATAGAGCACCACTTGCTATAAATAATTCTTTTTTTTTTTTTCTAATCCCTAGGTTTTTTTTAAAACATTAATCTCTAAGTTCGAGCCATCACATTTCTCTCTCTCTCTCTCTCTCTCTCTCTCTCTCTCTCTTTTTCTCCTCCTCTTCATTTTTTTGCGGTGCACAAATACTAACGCCACCGTCAACCTCAAGTTCCACACGAGCCCAACCGTCGTACATAAGTTTTGTTGATGTGCCGTCGTTTGGCTTTGTCCTGAAGAACCGAACCACCGCGAGTTCACCACTGCGACTTAGCTTGGCCGCCTGAAATCTCCCCTCATCGTTTCTATCATATTCTTGGTTCAAATTTCCAAGACCCACCGCCGTGAATCCGAGAAGTTCTGTTCGTGTTCGAGAAGCGCACAACAAGGTTTGTCAAGCATTGAAGCCAAAGCCGCCTTTTGATCACGAATCGGCTAGGTATAAATATTCAAATAAGTAATTCTAAGTTAAGACATTATTGCTAAGGCATATGCTCTAGAATCGTAGTTTACGCAAGTATACACAATCGAAATCACAGCAAGTGATAAGTATTTATTTTATTGTTCCCCACAAGGATTGATGTCTAGAATTCTTATTAATAACTTAAAAGTCGTACAGAAATAATAGACAATGGTTGGTTGGTATTTTGTTTAATTAACCTACTATGCGAAATGTAATAGGTTTAGGTGAGACTGCGAATGTGAATAATCCTGATCATGTGATAGTGGTAAAATAGATTTCATGCTCCCTATTCTTAATGATTACTTCTGCAATCATTAGTTTATGGCAAACCTAGCTCTCGCTGCGAATCTTCATACTAGACTCTGGGCAACACATGCATTAGTAAGGTTATTCCTAATTCCTTAAACAATGCGAGAGACCTCGTATTGACCTAATGTAATATTCCGCCACTTCCCCCTTTCGAGTTTACTGGTGGCTAGCATACGTGGGTAGCTAATTGACGAATGCTTAATATGTAACCAACAATATAAAGCCTACTTACCTGCAATCCTAACATGCATTCTACATACTAGTCTTCACCAGATGCCTTCTAATCTAGTGAAACATAAATAACGCGGGAATGGAATGGAAAAATATGAAATAACATTGCTAAAGACTTAACTACAATCTATGATGCTACAATCTATTCTTAATTATAAAATGGAAAATAAATAAGAAAATGGTGCGGTTGTTGTAGATGGCGGACTCATTGTCATCGAATATCACGAACACCTTCCATTTTCCTTCTTCAAACGGTAGAATATCTGGAGTGAATTGACTCCCGACCAATCGACGCCTTTTTGGATGGTTCTAGAATGTCTCCATTATCGCCTAAATCATCGTTAATTGATTCTCCTGGATTTTTTAGATGATGTGATTCTCCGAGTGCGGTAGTTCTTTTAGTACGTTGAGGTATCAGAAGCTCTCAATTGGGCCAGTCATTTCGTTCCATTGTAGTAGTATCTTTAACTTCTCAATCCTGCACGAAAAACACTTAAATTAGTGCGTTTATTTCTGTCTTTTACTCACGAAATGTTATGCCGTATTTCTTAATGCGTATGTGTGGATGTGTACCATTTTCGTCTGCATTTTAGCCCTATGTACTTATCAATTGCTCAGAATAATCCTCAGAAATGCTTAAGTTAGATGCCTAATTTATGCTCTATTTGAGCTATCACCCTTCCATTATGAATCACGTTGTGAGCTTCTATGTGTGCGTCGAAGAGCCGTTCCACTAGGTGGGTTGTGCGAGTCTTAAGTTGCACACGTGAACCTGAGACGAGCCTAGCCACACATGGCATTTTCCCAAGAAGCACATTCTTCAATCGTGCCCTAGCCGCATTCACTTGACATCATCAAGGAGTCCATGCGCCGTCGTTGTTGACCCATTTTCTTAGGTTTGCTTCCTATGGTAATTTCATAGCCTTAAGCCTACTTTTAGTAGTTTGAGGTGCTAGTTGTAACCCGTTTATCTGTTTAGGGTCTTGGTTCAAGGTTTGGCTTTTAAAGCTCATTAATTTAGGAGCATAGAATATTTTGGTGGATTTTGGCCTAGGTCATGGACCCTTACCCTTAACTCGAGGACTTGTGGTTAATACATGAATATCGTTAATTGTATGCTAGCTTGTTTTAAAAGCATGATGATCTGGAATTATGTGATACTTGTTGTTTAATGTGATATTGATTAATGTTCTTTCTATATGTATTAAAAGTTTTTCAATCTTATATTGATGACTATACAAGAACATGTATGTAGATTTACAGCTTACTTGTGTGTATGCTCTGAATATACATGTGCCTTGTTGTGTTGTTAGTGATGGATTGTTATAATATGCCTTTTCTCACTTGCTCAAGAGTTGTTCTCATACAAAACGCGGAAGCCTAGGTACTTTATAACATGTATCAAGATTAAGATTATAGGAGACGTGGATACTCATAACCCACTTAGTTTTAAGGCATGTGTGGAGATAACCAGAAAGATTGATGCCAAGTTTAAGGCAAATCTTCTTTTGCTAAGGCACTTGAGATTCTAGAAGGAGGTAAGAGGAAGTTGAGGCAACTACAATACATGCCTCTAGAGTTTGTGAGAGTTGTGGCAAGAGCCACATTGGCAAAGGGAGTCTGGTTAGAGGATTTGTTATAAATGTTGCAAGTAAGGCCACTATGCTAGGTTCTTTTGACAGGAAGGCCCTTTGATCGGTTCAGGTCAGTCAGCAGCATGTAGAGGATTTTTCATCCCTCATCGGAAGGCCAACGAGCCAATTGATATAGATGCATGTAAGAACCCGACTCTTCAAACAGTCCTAAACCCGGTTCTTACTCAACATGCATGGTTCAATACGTTCAAAAATTAAACATTAAACCAACTAATAAAATAAATGCCTGTTTATGCATTTAGAACAGTTAATAAATAAAACATAGTTGAGCCTCTGGTCAGACTTATTCAAAATAATTTTAAAACATGAAACCCTTTATAACTAAACTATCTTGCATGCTGAATAAAGACAACATATAAAAATCAAAACAGCGGACGCCTATGATCATACAGCTCCTCCTCTAGCCGTCCCGGTGCTGTCCCAAGTTACCTGGTGGAAAAACTACAGAAATAAAGGTGAGTACAAAGGCACTCAATAAGAATCCCCAACCAGGGTACAGTACGCAAGTCACATCATCTAGCATCCTAGCATACAAGTTGTTCAACATCACAGAGGCAGCCTCAACATAAGTACAATCACAACATGCTCAAACCATCGAAAGTCTCTAACTCTCGACTAAGGATCCACTGTGGATCTCCAAATAGGTTATCAATATAACCCCTAGAATCTTGAGTGTCTCTGACTCTCAGCTAAGGTGATCAGCTTACTATGCTGATCCTGGACACTTGGGAGAGTACCCAAGTGTCGGGCTTTAAACTGAACGGAAAGGTATACTGATACACTAGCCCGAGAGAGCTCTCCTCCCGACATCTAATGCACATATGCGCACACTGCATGCTCCTGTAAATCGGATAAATGTAAGCCTACATAAACTATGCCGATCTAGGTGTGCATGCCTATGACTCGGAAAGGTGAGCACTGATCCACAGCAGGCAGAAGGCCCTCGACACCATACTGTGGCAGCCTGAATAACACCCAACGCCTGAAGCTAAAGGTCGTCCCAAGGGAGGCTTGCACCTTGTAAAGGAACCTACTCTAGCAGGTCACAAACTAGGCTTATGCCAGAGTGGTAGCTTCTCCACTTCTAGCTGCTAGGTGTAAGGAATCTGTCCTCACAGCCCGACCGGTGAGACACGTACGTTGGTTCACTCTCAGCCTCTGGATGATGACAACCTAACAGGATCTAGCTAAGAGGAAGCACCCTAGAACTAGAAGAGTTCAACATTGATAACATTGCACAATCACATAAAGAATGCCAACAGTCAATAAACATAACAGTCACTGTAAACAGAAAGGTGCAATACAGGGTACAACCATTCTACATGCCAGGTCCTATCAGACAAGTCATACAACTCTATCCACTAACATGAGCATTGAACAGAGCAATAAACAAGCAAGCCTATCCACTAACAGATTCATTCAACAACACAACATCCAAAAACTTAGTCCACTAGCATGCTCAACGATAGAAACATCAGCCATTCAACCTATCCACTAACAAGTCAATAAAACAATAACAAACAGCTAAGACACCATCAATGTTAAGCGCAGGGTCCACGCAACCCTGGCAAGGAATCTTTACCTGAAAATCAGAAATAGACAAACAACAAGTAAATGCTCATCGAGCTGCAGAACCAACACAGAGCAACCTAGACAAGTAATAATTATAAGTAATCAATATCTATACATCATAGTAAACAAATTGACCAACGCACAGGACTCGAGAAATTACCCAAACCGAGACGGTAGGTGCCTCGACAGCAAGGGCAGCGACTAGGCACGGGCGTGCTCGCAGGAGGGTACGACTGCGAGTGGTACCGGTGTTGGCGATGTGAGCGAGCGAATGCAAGGCTGTGCGGCTGGAGCTGCGGCACAGCGGGGGAGAAAGCGAAGGAGAAAGCGCGGCGGCGATCGCGTGCTTGCGTGCCTGAGCGTGTCGCTGTGGCTAGGTTGCTCTCGGTAAGGCGATCTGCAAGTAAGGCGAGCGGATAGGGTGATCGGTGATGCTTCTCAGCTAGGATTTGGGTAGGTGTTTTCGGTGATGGATGTTCAGTAAAGGAGATAGTGATCGCTAGGGTTTGGGTCTCGACAAAATGAGAGAATAAGAAGAAGAAGAGAGGAGAACGAATGAAGAGAAAAGGGAAATGGGAGACGATCGCTAAAGGGAAGCGATCAAAAGAGGACCTCTTCGCCACGTGTCAAACTCTCCCAGAACCATCAAGCCTTCGAGCCCTGGTAAGGGCAAAACTCAACCAAATTTTCTTCTTTTTCTCTTTTAACTTCTTTAACCAAAGCAACCTCCAATCTCCAAATAGCAAAACTAACCCGGAAGTCCTGCAAACACAAAAATAGCCCTGGTCTCCGTCAAAAGCAAAAACGGCCCTAGAAGCCGATAAGTTACCAAACTAACCCTAGGGGTAAAATGACCAAAATATCCCTGAAGGCTAGAATTACTCTAACGGCCCAACGAAACAACCAAAACAGAAGAGAAATATACCTGGGGAACTGGAATGAAAACCTAGGCCGTTATAATGCAGGTGTTTTCCACACTTAGACACTATGTGTGTTGTTTGCTTGCGTTTTGTTTCTTATTCTGTTGTTTGCTTTTGTTGTTTTCTTACTTTCTTGTATTCACATTTGATTGTTGTATTGTTTACTCTACGATTTTTTTTTCTACTTATTGTTTTGCATTTGTTGTATTCCCACTATGCTAGTGTTGGAAGGTTCATTTGGTTGTAGCTACTATAGTGTCTAAATAACGCTCTTGTTCATTTAAAGTTGTTTCGACCTTAGTCAACTTTTGAGGAAGAAAGTTTTCTAAAGAGAGAATATTGTAACGACCGAAAAATTCTTTTATTTTATTCTTATTATTTTTATAATTTCGAGCCTTGTTGGGAGGATAAGTTAGTACTTAAGCCTAATAAGAACATTTTTGTAATTAAGTTGAAATGGACCTCTTACTATAAATAAAACTTTTTCTTTAATCCATAGGTTTTTTTAAACACTAATAACTAAGCTCTACCTTTCACATCTCTCTTTCTCTTCCCTCTCGATCTTCCTGCCATAAAAACTCTAAGCCATTGACGACCTCGAGTTCTGTGCCAACCTAGCCATCGTATGCTAATTTCGGTGTTGTGGCATCATTTGGCTACCGTCTCGAAAATCCTAATCGTAACGATTTCTCCTTCCCCATTCACCACCCTCATGACGTTTAATCTCATTATTGCTATCAGATTTTCCACTCAAACGGCCAAAACCGATGTTGTGGGAGCCCATCAATGCTATCGTGAATCCGAGAAGTTGCATTCAAGTTTGAACCACACACAACTAGGCTTGTCACTCATCAAAGCTAAAGCCACCTCTCTTTTTTGAGTTGCATCGTGTTCTTCTATGTGTGCGTCATGGAACTGTTCCAATAGCTAGGTTATGCTCGTATTGAACTATGTGCGTGAACTTAAGGCGAGCCAAGCCGCACATGAAATTTTTTAAAGCAACATCTTCCTGAGTCGTTCCCTAGTTGCGCGAGTTGTGCACACATAGTCCCACTGACGCGCCATCGTTGTTGACTCATTTTTCCAGCTTTTCTTCCTTTGGTAATTTCCTAGCCTTGGCTTGTTTTTAGTAGTTTAAGGTGCTAGTTATGACCTATTTATTTGTTTAAGGTCTTGGTTTAGGGTTGGCTTTTTTTATCATAGGATCTTTCGATGGATCTTAGCCAAGGTAAGAGACCTTTACCTTGAGCTTGAGGTTTTGTAGTTAATACATGAATATTGTTAATTTGTTTCTTAGTTTTTTTTTTTTTTTTTTTTTTTTTTATGATGTAGCATGATGATCTGGAATTCTGTGATACTTGTTGTGCAATGTAAAATTGATTGATGTTCTTTCTATTTGTATGAAAAGTTGTGCATGTTGGGTATATAGGGTAGGAGAATGCATTTAGCGCGGCGGAAGCGTGTAAAAAATAAAAATTTCATAATAATTAATCCAATTAATTATCTTTGATTTATCAAATTAATCTATATGCAATACCCTAGGTGATTGGCATGTTCTTAATAAACAATACTTACATTACCTGTCGCCTCTGATCTAATCTGACAAGTCTTTATGTTGAGGAGGATCGACTATTTCCTGTGAACGATCTCCTCCGCTCTTCCAGACTATAACTTTTTTGCCACAACTGAGTGCTTTGTGGTAAGCCTTATAGAGAAGGGAGCTAGGAACTTTGTCAGTAATATCTGACTATGAAGGAGAAAAAAGATCTCAACTTCCAGAGAGATTTCTACTTTTGTGAGAAATGTTACTGTGAAACTGAGTGAGATCAGAATGAAGACCTTTATGACCTTCTACTTATAGTAGAGAATGAAGACCTCAACTTAGAATTTTCCAATGTGGGGAATCAAAGTTATACATTTTTCCCATTTAATTTTCGAAAATTCCATATATTGTTTTATTTACTTTAATTGATACTTATCCAATAAATTCCAATTCCATAATATATCCAATATATTATAAATAAATAAATGTCTAATTAGTATATCCAATTTATTAATCCTCTACTTTCATAATTATCCAATAATTATCAACCCAATTAATATCTCCAACATATTAATTGACATTCTCCATTTAATAATTATCCAATAATCGTTAAATAAATTAATATGTTCAACATATTAATTACTGCGATCACTTAATTAAATAATTATTTATAATTAATATATCAAATAAATTAATTTCTCCTTATTAATATTTATTCAATAAATATTAAATTAATATATCCAATATATTAATTAGCAAATTTAATAAATTAAACTTTATGCTCCTATTAATTATGTCCCACATAATTAATCTATGAATTTAAACTATTCAAACTCACTCTCTAATAAAATAGTGTACCACCAAGTATGAGCTAGCCTGGGGACCGGTGGACTTATGGGTTGAACGCTACAATGACCCAGGATCCAATCCCTATTCGTTAACATCAGGCTTATTCCACTAAAGGCCTATGTTGAACTCTTTTGTACTATAGGAAAAGCTAATGTCACAAATATAATCGGCCATCTGTTATATGATATTTCACAAGTTTGTTCGTAATTCACAGTTGGGACAAGAAATTTATTCTACCCCTGTGATTACATCTTTCTCCTTAAACGCCGCTAATTCCTTTAATGAACAAGTGTTTATAGTCCAACTATAAACACTTGTTCATTAAAGGAATTAGCTAAATCAATGTCCTCTCGGGCCAATGAGAGGCGAAATCTCTTTGTTCAAGCCCCATAATCAATTCTTAAGGGAACAACTCTACATCTTCCTCAAAATTTGGGAACGCGTGAGATCCACCTTGTGACGTTGCGTTCCTAGCCACTCACTATGGCAATCTCCAATGTGGGAGGCTTATTGACCCAGCGTTGTTGGCTGGTCTCACCCATGCATATCAAAGGACGCTTTCAAAAAGAAGGAGTTCACAACCCACTTCGGATTAAGATCACATCGACATACGATCATCCTTAGCGAAGTAGTTGATATGATTCTAAAACGAAATTACTAGATCGATCATAAAACCTATGGTCCCATCTTATGAAAAAACTCCTTTTTGTATAGACACTTCCATTCACATGTCTCTACATGAACAACCAGGATCAGGTTGTTTGCAACATTTGCAAAATAGGTCATACCAATAGTGTCGTTAGGACTTAGGCGCCTAGCCTTATTCCATATACAATAGACGTTTAGGTTATTAACTTAGAACTAGATCCACTTATATGTCTCACATACTTGTCCAAGTGTATATCCAAATAACCATGAGAATATTGATACTAACCAAATTAATGCGATAAAGCTGAACAACCTTTGTATATTAAATGCGCAATTAATAAAAATAATAACCAAAATATAACATTAAATGTCTAACATTAAATGCTTGTTCTTTAAATACAAACTACTAGGCCTTTAGAGCACAACCCCTAATAAGCAATCTTATGTTGATGGCTAGACTAGCGCATGTTTGTAGATTTACAACTTACTATTGTGTAAGCTCTTTATATTCATGTGCCTTGCTGTGTTACAAGTGATGAATCATTTAGTATGTTTCATTTGTCGTCCCAATTGTGGATTTCTTAGACTAATTGAGCACGTCTTAATGTCCTAGAGAGACGTGGTCAGGGCACAAGGGTGGATAGAGGTTACTTGTCAGATATGGGGTCGATGAATATGTGGTACAGACGCAGTACCCATGACTTGAGGCGATATTCCTCGAGCATCAAGATGTGAGGATGGTCACCTTCGAGCATCACTTTACTTTCGGGTTATCTGTCAGTATTCCTATGAAGCTTATCCAATGTGTGGTAGCAGGGAGACATCTCATCGTGAGTGTTGAGGATGAACGGTCTTACAATGAGAGTGTAAGGTCTGGTGAAAATCAAGTAGCTCTGCCCACCAGATCTTCTCTATAGATAGTGTTACTCATATAGCCCTATTACCAATAACTCAGATGCTACTTGTAATTTCAAGTATGGCCCAATGAGGGTCTTTGTTGTTCTGCTACTCAGTAAACATGTTTCTTTTAGTAAGTCAAGAATGTATTTTGTTTTATTAATAAGGATACCTTGCTTTGATCTAGCAAATTTCATCCATATAATTCATTAGCTAGTTTTTTCTTCAATTCGCTTATCCTAGCTTCCATTCTTTATAAGAACTATAGCATCTACATATATTAATAGAACATCAATCTTGTTATTAGTAGTATGTAAAAGATAATATGATCTATTTGGCTCTAATAGAACTATATAACTTTTAACTCCTTTCCTGAAATGTTCGAACCATGTCGTGGGAGATTGTTTGAGACCACATAAGGTCTTCTTTAGTTTGGAGACATTTTTAACTCCGAGTTTCACTTCGAATTAAGGTGGCAAATCCATAAACAGTACTTCCTCTTTGTGATCACCATTGATAAATGGATTTTTTTGACATCGAGTTGATAAAGTGTCCATTTGGCATTTCCAACAACATACAAATATTACTCTAATCGAGTTAATCTTAGCAACATGAAAAATGTTTGTTAATAGTCAATATTGTAAGGACCCGACCCAAAAATGGTCCTAACCTAGTCCTTACTCAGCATGCATGGAAGTAAAACCAGTTAAAGTAA
>JBBMKA010000015.1:10711980-10722273 GCA_037833695.1 Sechiopsis laciniata
TAAAATCATAATTAATATAAAATAAACATATTTTCCCTTTAAACATTAATCCTTTTGTGCAACATTTATTTCAATAAACCAAGCTCCAAATAATATACATTTAAATCATTCTACTTTCTCTTTCAATTCTTCTCCTTTTCTCTCATCAACACCAAAATCCAATCACCCCTAATCATAATGAATTAAGAAGGGAGTATTTTAGGCATTATGAAAATTTCTTTCATTTTGGCAGTATAATTGTAAATCTTTTTCAAAAAGGGATTAGTAAATCCTAAAAGAAAAAGAAAAGAGAATATTCATCACAATTTTTCTTGTATAAATTCATTAATAAACTCAACTAATCTTCTTCCACCCAAGGTTTACTTTCTTTCATGCATTTAAATATTATTTAATTTTAAAAGCTTTAATTGGTCAGCGCCTGATGCGCTCTAGATTCTCCGGGAAATGAAAGTGGTTTAATAATTAATTAACTAAACTTTGTTGTTATCAACAATAAAATAAGTACGTTGATCATTCTCTCTTTGTGCATTTCTCTGCGTAGAATATAGAAAATAATTTATGGGAAACATGCAAATAAAAAAGAAATTAAAAAAAAAAATAAAAGCGTATGAATCACAGGCAAATTTTGGATGTTATTCCATATTCTATGCCTTTGTCTTATCACAAATATCTTCTCTCTCTATGTCTCTTGCATCTCACCTCCTTTTCTTTTAACTTTTTGTTCTTTGCTTTGCTTCTTAGAAATGCTTTCTTTTCCATTTCAAAAAAAAAAAAAAAAAAAAAACAAAAAAGAAATAATTTCTTTTTAATTCTCAAGTGGTGGGAGAATATTTAGGTTTCTCTCTTTCGAGATTTATTGTCTATTCTTTTTCTAACTTTGTGTGACATTTGTATACAAAATATGACACCATGTTGTCTTTACTTATAACTTATTATACGATCGTCTTCATTTCCTAATATATGTGGAACTATATTCGCATTCTAAACTACAAGAGAGTTTGTGTAAATCAAGATCAAAAGTTGTGCATAATTTTTATCCTTTTCAAAAAAAAAAAAAAAAAAGATTAAAAGTTGTGCATCTATACATTATGTGTAAGTTTTTTTTACTGTCGTTGTATTATAGATTATTTTCTAGCTATCATACATGTATAAATTATAATACAGGGAACTAATAGGTTTATCGAAAATTCCTTAACTAAGTTTCAACAATGTTGTCCTAGAGGGATAACGCAGTTAGTAGAACAGTTGGGTTTTGAGGGTACCTCTCCTCAAGGTCGGCTCTACTCCTATGATGTACCCTGGTGCTTTCCCTTATAAGAGAGGACCAGTGGTCCTCCTAGGTACAAAATAGTAAAGTTGCAAGTTTTCGAATCATGAGTCAAACATCAATATTCATGATCGAACTCGTGACCTATCAAAGAATTAAATTGGATCACAACCAATCAACTAAGTCAATATGTACCCAATCTTTTCAGTTTTATCTTTGAGTCTATTAATATTAAACTTAAAAATTTGTTTATTGGGTCCTTAACTTTCAATAAAGTATCTTATAAATTCCCAAGCTCTAACTTGGTTAATAAATCCCTCAGCTTGCAGATATTTGTCTAATAAATCTAAAAAATAAATTTCAAATAGTAATTTCATCATTTTTATATATAAAAAGTAGATATTAATGACTGATTTTTTAACGTTTAAATTTATTTATAAATGGTTTAAAAATATTTATAAATGGTAAATATTTATTAAATAAAATTAGATTTTCAAAAACGTTTTTATCTATCATTAACATTTACATAAATTATTATAGTCTAAATTATTTTTAAAAATAATTTTCAATATATTTTTAAATCCATAAAAATAATAACGTATTCTTTAATAAATTAAAAATAAATATTAAACGCCTAAACGTTTAGGTACATGTTAGAAAAATTACTAATAGAACTTAGATCTAGTAAATAATCAAATTGATACAACATATTTTATGAGGAATAAATTCAAAAAAAACAAACAAGATTGAACTTATAATAGATAATAGTAATAGACTAGTACACATACTATATTGTTAAAATTAAATGTTTGTTCGAATAAATACAACTATGCACATATACTTGCAACATAGGCACATATCAACATGCATGTGTAGCGTCGAGATTTGAGCCCTAAACTCTTATCTTTTTCCTCCAACTCCAAGCAAAAATATAAAAATAATAAGTAAAATATAAGATCGCCAATAAAGACAAAAAAGAAAGTAAGGAATCACCGAAATCATCGGCGTTTAGGCTTGTGTGCTCCACGACATTACATCACAAAGAAATAGACATGAATATGGGGAATATAATTAAAAGGGTTTAAAATTACAAACTTGCAAATGATATAATAATGATTTAGGCTGCATTTAATCAAGGCCTAAAAAGAGAAAAGATGCCATTGGAAAAGGAAACGGTGACGATTGGGTCATTAATTATGGTCATTAAATTTAATGATAAGGTCATTAAAATGGTCAAGAAACAAGGGTTGAGAAACCCCAACAACCCTAAAGTTTTAGGGTTATTCCCAAACTTGTCTAATTTTGGAGAAACTTGATGTGGGTTTGTTTGATTTGGAGTTTTGGAGAATCCCTAAGCTCAATGGAAGGATGTCACATGTCAGGACAGAAAGAAAGAGAGTTTTTTTTTTGGTTCTTCATTTATTCAATCATATCTTTGACCCAAAATGGTAGCTGTACCGCAGTTTCTCATTCCACTTTCTCAAAACAATGACAATTTTGTAAGGAAATTGGGTTTCTTGTGAGAGATTTCGTAATCCCCATGTTTAATATTTGGTTTATTTAATATGATATTGATGAAAATCTAGTTCAATATAGTGATTACAGGTTCTATTTTTTATTTATTTATAGTAGTAGTACCTTCTTTGTAGGATTTGTGATCATTCACCCCCAACTTGTACTAAAAAATAAAGTTCATTAAATGTAAATATGGATTTGTCCAATAAAATAAAATTAAAATATAATTTAAAATTTGTAAATTCAAAAGAGTCACAATCTTAAAGAGATGTGTTAAAGATCTCACGGTATCTCATATTTAGAAAATGAGAATTTTTTTATATTTATAAAATGAGTGGACTACACTTCAATTTTTATAAAGAAAGTAGACTACTTTTCTTATCGCTACTTTGTTTATCTTATATGAATGAACAATAACTACATTTAAAAGGAGAGATTTTAAAGATATACACATCACTATTAAAAAATACTTAAAAAAAGAATGGATAACTACTACGTATATTAATAAAAGTTTTTGTTGGTTAATGTTGAAACAAATCATGTATATCACTATAGAAATAGTTTTTATGCTTAGAAACAATCAAGTCAAGTAAGTAATATGGTCAAGTTGCACGTGATTCAAGGGAATACTAGGATCAAGAGGGACGGAGTCTAGATTCTAAATCAAGATTCAGTTCTTCTACTTGCAATTTCAAAATGGGATGTTCATCTAGAACAAGATTTGAACTTTATGAAAAGAAACATTGTTATATATATATATATATATATATATAACAATGTATGATATTTGTTGTCGAGTGGTAGTGTCCCACGGCATTAAAAATGAATAAGGGATTTAATAATAAAATGTGAGAGTGAGTACATTTTTGTTGTGATAAGGGGACCCTTTGAAATTAATAGGGAAAAACCATAGAGGCCAATTGGAAGGTAAGGGGTGTTGTAAATTATGGGACCCTTGTTTCTTTGTTGCTGCTCAATACTCCCCCATGTGCTTTCTCTGCTCACAAAAATGGCTTCTCTGCCTAGACAAGATGACTTGGTTTTTTTCATCATCATGTTTAGGTTTTAAGAGCCCTATCTCTGTTTGTGGCAGTTGCCAAAGCCAAGAACTTCGCTGACCACAAACCAATCCTCTTTTTGGTTTGAATCTATTTGAGTTTTTGTGGATCATGGTTTCAAATGCCCCTTTCTTCTTTACTTCAACTCGTCAAGATTCAAGAACCATCATGCCAATCCATAATTTTATGAGACATTTTCTTATAAATCTTGAGGATCTCACTTTTGAAAGAGGGAACATTGCTTTGCGACTCCGGTCCTTTCTTTAACAGGAATACACGCCCCTTTCCCGGACATTACATTCTTAAAAAGATGTATGAACTGTTTTTTTATTGTCGATTGATTTTGAAATGGAATCTATGATATCGTCCAAATAGATATTCGATTAGAATGTAATCTAAGAATAGTAAACCAGAAAAGATATAATCTTGAAGAGTTCGTTGAGGATTTTATATTGAAGATGTGAAGAGACCATCTCACATTTCAAATAAGATATATATTGTCAATTGATTTTAAGACGAAATCTCATATATATTATAAAATTTCATATATTAAGGTGAATTTGGATTAACTTTGTAAGTTGTAAATGAATAACAAAAAAAATACTTCCTTTCAATAATATTGGAGTATTTGACAGTAAAAAATGAAATAAAAAAACAAAAACAACTTTTTTTTATTCGTACAATAAATAATGACAAGAGAGGTAAAAATGTTGAAGGTAAATGTGTAAGTTGGGTGTGTAGCTATAAATTATGTAGGAGAGAAACTAAATGGGTGATATGAGATAAAAAGTAATAATGTGAGGCAAGAGTAATAGTAAAAAATTGACCAATATTTGTCATAAGGTGCATCATTAGAAGCACATGAGGCCAATGTACGATGTAAAGATATCTTATTCCTTTTTCTATTTGCCGTTTACTATGAGCAGATCACAGAGAAGAAATTAAAAGTCTTCTTGTAATGAATATGGATAATTTAGTGAAAATAAAACATTGTTTCGATCGAGAGATTATGAATAATTGTAATTAACAAAAATAAACATCATTTATATTGAGAGGTTATAAGTAGTTAAAATAGAAGTGATAACATCGCAAAGAGTCTAAGGAGTTCAATTACAAATATTTTATGAAATCTTTTTGGAACTTCTCCATCCAAATGTATCTACCTAAACACACCCTTGAGAATGTGTGTATTCCCTTTTGCATCATTTGACTTTTTTCCATAATTTATTGATCTTCTGTGTCTTTTAATTTAATCTCTGCGTAATGGTTTGGTAATTTTGATTTAATCTATTGAAGCCTACACTTTATCAATGAGTAATATCGTTGCTTGCTTATGATCAGCATATAAATTCAAATGAACATCTTTAATATTGTTAGAACTCAAATTGCTTTACATATATATGAACTATTACATCATCATTCTATTAGCTCAATTAAAGTCCAACTTAAGAGACTATTTATAAGCCAAATTTGAACTTGAAAATCAAATCAAACTTTGGGGACCTTAAATGTTAGTTTTGAAATCTTAAGTTACAAATAGAAACAAAATTTTAATCTCAAAAATCAAATGATGATATGAATTTTACACCAAATTCTAGATCCAAAGTTTAAAATAAAACAATAATAGTCATTATTGTTATTATTGCTACAACTTTTATTTATTAAAAGAAATTTCTATTTGACACTATGTAAGACGAGAGAATTGAACCTCTAATCTCGGTATAAGTCTTAAAATTCTTGATTTGATTCAATAGGAAATTCAACCAAACGTAGTCAATATTTCCTATTCATTCAAGATATAGATTGCATAAATTAGCCAAAAAGAGCTAAACTCCAGTAACATCTTGTATGACTCAGTAACCAATAGGTTATAAGTTCGAACTTGCATGGCCTAGTAACCAACAGGTTACAAGTTCCAAACCACCCACTCCAGACGCGGTTGTATTAAAAAAAAAAAAATTGCATAACTTAGCTTCATGAGAGAGAGAGAGAGAGATGGGTTTGTCTGCGTAAGCTTCCAAATGCCAATTGATGAGAGAGTAGTGGGGGGGTGGACCACAGAAGAACAAGAACCATGTTTGGTGAAAAATGTTAAGTTGAAAAAAGGTACCTCATATATGATGTAGCCCTCGAGAATTTCAAAGAAATGCTACAAACAACTCCCCAATACACACACACACAAACAACCTGCAAAATGTCAAGTTCCCCATCAATGGTGCAGAAGAAAAATCAAAAAACACAAAACAAAACAAATTCCCATCTCCTTTTCAACTCCACCTGCGACTTGCAATATAGTATATAATGCTCTAACTCAGTGTGTGTATGTGTGTGGCAGTTGCCATCACCACCAAGCTCAGAATATATATATAATATGTACAAACAAAAGTTGCAAGTCATGATTTACCATTGGCGTTTTCTGAGGAAAGAACCCTCCATGATGGTGATGGAGTGCAGCACATGAGAGATTTTGAGTATCACTGCATCATCCCTTCCCTTCCTTTTCCCTCCTCCTCAGCACGGCACAACCCCTGCAAGATTTACATTTTGTCCTCTTTGTGTTTTGAATAATGGCAAACCCACGTGAACTACTTCACCCTCTACAACTAGTTAATCTAAGGCTTAACTTTTAGCTAGAGATGAATTGAAGATATTAACTCTGTTATGTATTCGAATCGTTACCAATTGCTGCATATGGCTAGATCGGGGCTGAGAAGTTTCTCAATTCTCATGAAATGCAACCTATAATACGAGTTATTGGAGTGAGTCTCTGATGAAAGTTGTGGGTAGTGTTTCTGATAGAGTTGGGTCTTAGTAGAAATAGAAATGATATAAGGGTATGTTAGCAATTACTTGGAGAGTAAGTTGCAATTACTTTGGGAATAAGTTAGAGTATTTTATTATAAATAGAGAGGGTTAAGGTAGGGTTTAGGCATCCAATTATTGAGTGATTATTTTGTAGGGTTCATAGAGAGTATTCTCTTGAGAGAAGGGGTTCCAAAACCTATCAAATCTTGGTTTATCTTGTATTCTTTTACTTTTTTATATAATCTAGATCCTAGATCATATCGGTTTCACATCGAAAGTTATAAAACTGTGAATGAAGCTTAGGAACTCCTAAGCTCATAAACAGGTTACTCTACTCGTGAATGACAGTGTTTGGCCAAGCATGTCATTAACTAAATGTTAGCAAGGGACAGGTCCCAGCCACAGAATACCATATGTTATAATAGTGTGATTACCTACAATATTATACAGACAGGAAATCATTAGTCTTAACTTTAGGTACTAGATATTTTGGGAACTTGCCACAAATTAAGCTTCAGGTGGCTTTGATTAGCTTCCGATTGCTCTTTGCTGACACACGAGTCAGAGGGATAGCATCTTTGATAACGCGGAAGATTTTGACCTCGAGGACCACAGGACCACTTGATTTAGGGGCAGGCTCAAAGACACAGACGTCGAATTCTTCTAAATTGTTATCCATAGAAAAACGTTTCCATCCACTTGTAAGCCCACCGCATTGACGACTTGTGGTAAAGTTGAATTTGGTTGGCCATTCATCATTCTCATGACGTAGTATTACATCTTGGTTGCAAAGGGAGAGGTTTTTCGTAACCCATTGAGTGGGGATGAACTGCATCATCAAAATATGTGATATGCATTTGAGTACTGAAAGAAATTCGACAAAGTTAAAAAGATGATGAACATAGACAGTCAACAAAAGGATTGGCCAACTTTCGGAATTAAATGAACTCACACATTCAGTTCACATTGCACTCCAGATGTTCTCATGGAAAAGATAAATTGGGTGTTGAAAGAAAGTTTAAGGAGTACCAAAAAAATCAAAAACAGAAAACAAGTTTTACCAGATAGAATCTTCTGTACACGTGTGAAGGTCGCATAACAACTTTGAAACCAGTATCGCTTGATGCTTCTTCTGCCAACTTCAGGGCATTGTTCTTATCGTCTTCGGTAATAGACCTTCGATTGGATACGTAGTGCTCAGCATATGACCCAATTTTCTTGACGGGAGTAGCTTCCACATCAGAATCTGGCAAAGTCTTAGGTCAGATACCATTGGTTTCCCATCAAAAGTTAACCGAACTTAGATACATGTATATATGTTTAACTGTACATATGTTTTTTTTTAAAAAAACACCCATGAACATGTATATATACACACATGCACATATATATGCATGTGCGCACATATATATATATATGAGCGCGCGCACACACACATATATCTGTGTGTGTTATATCCCGATATACATTTTGATTCGTAAATCTAGTTTTTTATTCTTTTATTATATTGTTTTTTGAGAATATGTAGTTTCTTATTAATATATAAGCATTAAATAGATTGGGTCCTTACTACACGGTCATTTCAAAAATGCTTTCCCAGTCAAGAATTGTGGAAAAATTTATAGCAACATTATTCATTCTGTTTTTGAGGTGAACTGCAGAAACATGAAACAAAATGAATCAAGGATTAAAAACTTAAGAATTTCTTCTCCAACTACCTGATAACTCAACAGGATCAGGGGTGGGTGTCATGATTGCTGCTTTTCTTGGAGCTGCTTTTTTTGGAGCTGTTTTCCCTCTAGTTCGCCTTGCTTGTATAGGCTCAGGAGAAAGAACCTCAGGTTGACCATTCAAATTTGTAGCTTTAGACACAACGTCCTGTATCATACGGTCAATACTGTCTTCGTGAATAATATTTTCAGAGGAAGCACATTCAGCACCATTGTTAGCATCAGCATCAAAACCATCTAAAGAGGGTTCTCTGAACTTCCTCTTAGCCTGGTATCCACCGTCCCTCTTTTTATGATCACAGATTTTAACAAAATATGACGATTCCCTCTCACAGAAGTTCTTCCAATCAAATACCAAAACATCAAACTGTGACGCTCCATCGTACCTAAAAACCAAAAGATCATTTTGCTCCAAAGAATGAGCCTTCACAAACTCTTGCCAGCCCTGTTTGAAATACAATTTATCATCATTGGTAGACAACCCCACATCCCAGGTAGCACCACTAGGACCTTTAAGAGTCACAGTTGATGGAAGTTTCTTTCTCAAATTGTTCGCAAATTTGTTTGGAATTACCTGCAGCTCAGTTTACATAAATGAGTTAGCAAGCTCCTAGGAGAGCTTGTAAGAGAAACTTTGATGCAATTTTGGTGTCAAAGAAATAGATGATCATAGCCAAGAAATCAGTTTTATTGGAGTACGTGTTTATATCCAAATAGTATCCATTATCTAAAACCCCAAAAACTTAAAACACTTGGGGGAATGCCGAGTTCTTCAAACATTTAAAAGACAGAAGGGGCAACTGTAAGCTGTAATGTCCAAATGCTCCAACAATGGTAAAAAATCACAATTTGCAAAGATCATTTAAACTCATCATTGAAAGCCATTATCTAGCAAGAATATCACAGAAAGATTGAACATGAAATTTACTTTAAGCTAATTCTCGGATAAACAGTCTCCAACATTGAATACGTCATTTCTCAATGAGGAAACTCACTCTCAAGCTCCTAGAAAAGATTGTTAGAGAAATTTTGCTGCAATTTTCATGTCAAAGAAATAAATGATCATAGCAAGGAAATCAGTTGTATTGGAGTATGTGTTCATATCTAAATAGTAAATCATCAGTAGAATTTATGGTCAGTTGACTCCTTTACAACTGCCGTTGTCTAAACTCTAGTCCACTCCTTTTAATTTCTATTAACCACAGTTTTTCTTTTGGGTTATGAGTTATATATATTGCTCTACACAAATTGATGTTGTGAAGAAGTTTTGTAAAAGATAAGAGAGTTTGTTGGTGTGTTGTGTGAGTTATGTATGGGCAATCTAATTAATACAAGAAGTGCTTTGATTCCCCAGTGGATGTAGGTGACCTTCACCAAACCACTTAAACCTTCTTGCTATCTCTTCTTCTTCCCTCTTTGCTCTCGATTTATCCTCCTCCCTTGGAGCTCTATGTTTTGTCTTTGAATAAGTCGTCTGGTAGCAGCAACATTTTACAACAATTGGTATTAGAGTTGTTGTAGAGGGTATTACTCTTGCATTTGGTTAAAAACCCTCTTGAAGCTTTTGGTGATTCTTTTTGTTCCCTTTTAATTCATAAAATCTTCATCAAGATGTCAGCAAGATTCTAAATCGAGAAGTTCGAAGGAAAGGGGGATGTTGAACTTTGGAAGCGCAAGATGCGAGCTCTATTAGTACAGTAGAAAGTAGTGAAAGTCTTGGATGAATCAAGTAAGCTTTCTAAATCTATAACTGAATCTGAGAAACTAGAGATATCTGAAATTACACACAACACCATAATTTTTTATTTTTTAGAGAATGTCCTTAGAAGAGTCAATAACATTGTGATAGAATCTACCAACTTTTATTGAATAATCTCTAGAGAGAATCTCCCTTAGAGCCAGAGTACAAAAGATAACA